>ML380710.1:34566-47376 GCA_005239525.1 Nicotiana knightiana | reverse complement strand
TGATTATCGCATATTGATTTATTTAATTTTATTCTTTTGAATTTACATGAAAAAAATGAGTTAGTTCTTTGGAGCTTGTCAAAGTGCATAAGAATTACAACCAAACCTTACGTCGAAATTCTTACTGACCTTCGGCGTCGAAATTTACATATATATATATATATATATATATATATATATATTGTAGATAAATTGTAGATTATTTGTATTCTGATTGTAGATTATTTGTATTCTGATTGTAGGGGCATTTTGTTGTTGATGTTTTGTAATGGTACACTTAACTGTGTGAGTTTACTCTTGTGGAAGTTGTGAGAAAATACTTCTCTTACATGTTGTTCTTCCCTTTCTTTATGCTTACTAGCTGGTTTGAACTATGTTGAGACACCTGCAAAATCATACACGCAGCTAAGCACTCTTATCGGATTAAGGAGCTTCCCTGTTATTGTTGAGTATAGATACCTTGTTGTATTTGCCTTCTATGAGTGAATGACTCTAATTGGCACGGGAGTCGTCCGTGCAGTTATTAGTTGAAATGAGGACACAAGGTGCCAAATGTTAGGGTTCAGATATTGGGATCCGTGAGTTGTGATTTGTCCGAGGTTCGGTACCTCGTGGAGTTGACTAAGACTTGAGGCAAAAGTAGTTGTAATTATTGAGTTATTACCTGTCGTTGTTGTTTATGTGATTCTGGATTTAGTTCGTGTTCCATTCACTCTTTTGTGTTATTTCATGGTTTTTCCACTGAGACTTGTTGTTTCCTTACTTATTGAATTTACTGTATTGTTAGCCATATTGTGTAGTCTGTGTGTAGATATCATATTCCGTTGTTCCTATATTTATACTTGTTCAGTTCATTAGACCAGTAGGTCTCTTAACTAGTCCTCGTTATTACTTCACCGAGGTTAGTCTTGATACTTATTGGGAACGATGTGGTGTGCTCATACTACACTTTTGCACATTTTTGTTCAGATTCTAGGTATTGCGTAGCCGGTTGATCGTTAGCTAGCAGCGCGGATTGCTATTGTGGAGACTCGAGGTAAAACCTACTACAGCATTCGCGGGTTTCGGAGTCGTCATCCTATTATTGTTCATACACTATTTTAATTATTTCTAAACAGTTGTATTTAGAAGTTACAGTCGAGTTCTATAGAGATTATGACTTGTACTACCGGATTTTGGGAACATGTTTATTGTATAAAGAAATCATTTTTCAGACATTATTAGATGTTAAATTATTTTTGTTGTAATTTATGTAAATGTTAGGCTTACCTATTCCTTAAGACTAGGTGCTATCACGATACCCAACGGAGGGAAATTGGGTCATGACAAGTTGGTATCAGAGCTCTAGGTTCGTAAGTGCTATGAGTCATAAGCGAGTTTAGTAGAGTCTTGCGGTTCGGTACAGAGATGTCTGTACTTATCTTCGAGAGGCTACAGAACCATTAGGATAATTTCACTTCCTTCATTCCTATTGTGCGAGTTCATTGATCTCGAAGTTTGAACTTTTATCGTTTATTCTCCCACAGATGGTGAGGACACGAGCTATAGTTACTGATGACGTTACACCCGGAGAAGATGCCGCTAGGGGCCAAGGCAGAGGCCGACGAGGAGCATGTGCCACAGCTAGGGCACCTACCAGAGCGGCAGTTGAGGAGCCTCCAGTAGTTCCAGTTGGGGGGCAAGTATCAGAGGCGCCTATTGTTTCCCCCGGAATTCAGGAGACCTTGGCACAGATCCTGAGTATGATTGGTACATTGACTCAGGCAGGATTGATTCCGGCTGCACCAGCTACTTCATAGACCGGGGGAGGAGTTCAGACTCCCGTCGCCCACACACCGGAGCAGCGAGATCATGGTTGTCAAGTTTTAGGTATCATGGTGACATAGCCTATGGTCCCAGTTAAGCACGTGGTTAGGGAAGCAGCATATGAGGAAGAGCAACTTAGACTTGCAAGGTTCAAGAAATATGACCCTCCTACATTCAGTGGCTTGGCTTCAGAGAGTGCACAGGGTTTTCTGGAGGAGTGCCATCGCATTTTCCGCACTATGGGTATTGTTGAGCCGAGTGGGGTTGCTTTTACTACGTTCTAGCTTAAGGGAGCGGATTATCAGTGGTGGCGGGTGTATGAGTTGGGTAGCCCGGCCGAGTCAGCTTCACTCACATGGGTTCAATTTTTAGAGATATTCCTGAGAGAGTTTGTACCTCAGTCCCTTCAAGATGCGTGGCGCGCAGAGTTTGAAAAGCTGCGCCAGTGCACTATGTCAGTATCAGAGTATACCGTCAGGTTCAGTGAGTTGGCCAAACATGCACCTGCTTTGGTTGCTACAGTTAGAGAGTATGTCCGTAGATTCATTGAGGGTCTCAGGCATGATATTTGGTTTAGCATGGATCGGGAGTTAGATTCAGATGTGTTACACCCCATGTTTTCGCACGTGGAAGTACGCCATAAGTAAATTAATATAAGCTCAGAAATGAGATATTATATTCTGCGTTTTCGTACGTTAAGGTTTCACCGTAAGTTAATCAACGTAAGTTCAAGAATGAGATTTATTTTGGAGTTATAAGTATTATGCTATTTCAAATAAGGGATAAGTAAATTCGTGAAGGTGAGAGGGCAAGAAAATCGGAGAAAATGAGTTTTGTCGAAGCTTGTCAATTTGGGATAAAATACGGTCCGAGCCATAATACCCGGTATTTATGGACTAGTACCATACAAGGTACCACATGGCCATGATAGTGAGGTATATAACGTGTGTTAAAAGTGAGTAGTATAAGTAATTTAAGATAATTCTTAATTATGTGGGTAATTAGTTAATTATTTAATTAGTGAGAATTAATAAATTGATTAAGGAGAAGGGGTGAAAGTTTGGATAAGTATGTAGTAATGTGGAAGCACCCCTCAAAATCACATGGTGACTCTTTAAAGAACTATAATATGTGGCTAAATTAAAGAGACATGAAACTTGGCACTAAGTCACAAACTATGTCTTGGAAAGCCACGTAAAAGGAATTAAATAAAGGAAATTCTTGGCTAAATATAAGGCATTATTTAATAAAGAAAATCCACTAAGTCTTGGAAGTGCATGAATCTTATCCATGTAAGTTACAAATTTGTATCTGATAAGAATTCAAGGAATTCAAACGTAAAATGTTTGAGTGTTACAAGCTTAAGTACATAAGCAACACAAGGCTTCAACAATTTAAATCAAAGTGAGATTTCGCAATTATAATGGAGTATGGTGCAATCTTCTCGAGAATATCATACGGATCTTTTTTCCTACTCCGATCTTGCCGTTACATGTTGTCACAATTGACGGGTGTTAGAGGGATTGTCAAGAGAATTGACTCAGGTATGTTAAGGCTATCCCTTCTTTCTTTTGGCATGGTCCAAATTATACTGAAGAAACGAGCAAATACAATATTTCTATAAATTACTCTATTCATAGAAATAGTAGGGGTGTCTATATTCTTGATTCCCCATGAGAATTATTATTATTTTCTGTTCATGGGTCTCAGAATAATACGCAGTTGGAAAAGTTTGTCCGGAAGGGATATTGAGATTATTACGTACTTTTCATGCATTTCATACATGTGCATTGACCCATGACCAGATGGCGTTATATACGCGTATATATGTAAATATATGTATATGGGATATGGGAAAAGGTTACGGCTTTATATACGCACCACCACCTGATCAGCTAGTATATGATGATTATGTTGCCCACAGTGGCTGAAAAATGATTTAAACGGCGCTATATACACGTATATATGTAATGTATATTCAAATGGCATTATATATGTGTATATATGTATGTGTATATATATATATATATATATATATATATATATATATATATGTATATGGGATATGAGAAAGGTTATGACGTTATATACGCACCACCACCTGATCAGCTGGTATACGATGATGATTTTGCCCACAGTGGCCAATATGATATGATGGGATGCCCTCAGAGGCTGATGATGTTATGAAACATATACCTATGCATGACATGACATTCATACGCATATGCATGATGCTAAAAGTAATTTATTATTTACAGAGTTATCCAGACATACAGGTTGAGTCAATTACTCTATATCTCTTCCATGTCTCTTATGTATTTATTTATGTGCCTTACATACTCGGTACATTTTTCATACTGACGTCCCTTTTGCCTGAGGATGCTGCGTTTCATGCCCGCAGGTCCTGATAGACAGGTCGAGAGCCCTCCAAGTAGGCTATCAGCTCAGCGAAAGATGTTGGTGCGCTCCATTTGCTTCGGAGTTGCTCGTTGGTTAGTATGATTTAGACACGTATTGTTTGGTAAGGCGGGACTCTGTCCCGACCTTTATGATATTTATATACTCTTAGAGACTTGTAGACATATGTCGTGTATATAAAGGATTGTACAACCTGGCCGACCTATGTTTTGAGTTTATAAAGGATTATGTTGGCCTATTAGGCCCGTATGTCATGTGTATGCAATGATGTAATAAGAAAGATACGTTACGTTGGTACTCGGTTGGGTAAGATACCCGGTGCCGGTCTTGCCCCCAAGTTCGAGGTGTGACAAAAGTGGTATCAGAGCAGTTCTGTCCTAGGGAGTCAATAAGTCGTGTCTGAGTCTTGTTTATGGGTTTGTCGTGCACCACACTTATAAGTAGGATGCTACAGGGCATTTAGGATTTTCACTCTTTCTTCTTACTCTAGATCGTGTGGTAGAGCTCACTTATAAGAATTCAAATCCCGAACTTCTATTCGTAATAAGACGATACCTACATTCAGAAAGACGATCGATAAGAGATATAGTTGTGGAAGTATTGAATTAGATAAACTCGATTTTGATCTTGCTTATGATGAGTAAATGCGAGGTCTTCAGCAGATCATGCGTGTACTAAAAGGTGCATGGTTCTTGATAAGGAGTATTTAGGAAAGAATACTTCTCCTCTCTTATGGTAAAAAGGAATAACGGAATCGGAAGTTAGACACAAGTTGCAGCAAGTAAGAGAACCAAGGTGAAGAAGGGTACTAGGTACCCAATTAAAAAATATTATTATTATTTACCTTTCAGGAAGGGAGATATAAGCATTTTGAATTACCTTCAACAGTAATAGAATGGACAACAGAAGAAGATTCATGAAAAATTCAGAGAATGGTCATTCCGGAAGATGCTTCCTTAAAGTAAGCAATGTGAGCAAAATTAAGCTTAAGAGATTGTATCTGCCAGTTATAGTAATTGTCACCTCGCGAGTAAGGAATTTTGTTATCCTTAGTACAGAAGGATTACCGCAAGGAGAGTAAGGGTCATCGATGATGTGAAAGGACACTACAAATGAAAAGGGAGAACATCTATAGGCAAATCGTCGTAGCTCCAACTCTTAGTACTCCCCTAAAGGGGGGAATATGGAATGACGTGACATTACGTCAGAATTAAGTGGTTCTAGTAATTATGGAATGGTAAAGGAAGAATGCGATAAAACGAAAAAAGGGGTGAGATTGCACTTATCCAAATGTTATAGATATGTAAGCACAACGTGAAAAAAAGGAAGTAAGAATTCCTGCCCGAGATATTATTGGTTAATAAGGAGCCAGTGTGAGAGGTAAGTTAAGACAAAGGAAATGGCCCAAGAAAGATTACGCGGAATATTGATACGGGAATGGGCCAACAAGAAATTAGTAGTGGGTTGAAGAAGAGCCTAGCTATGGCATCGTGATCCTTGGAGATATATTCAAATAAGAGTCGGGGTAGTTAAAGGTACCATATAAGCGTTATGGGGATAAAAGAAAGTTCCACTGGGAAGGCAGTCAAAATATCAGTTCAGAAGCAACCCTACACGCACAAGGGCACGAAGGTAAGCAACTACGGATGATTATAGGCAAGGAAGGACATCAAAAGGTCCGTACTAAGATCACAACTTTATGAGAGTCAAGGGTTCTCCCTAAGTACTACAACGAAAGACTAGCTGAGGAAATAAGGAAGAAGGCTTCAACCTACGCACAACGACCTAAAGAGGAAATGGCCATGTAACAATAGTATCACAACAACATTGTAAGCACTCCAAAGGAAAATGGAACCTACTGCGGCTAATGAATAGGGAACTAAAATCAGAAGTAATATTCAAGATCATATGAGTTTTATGGAATTCCAATACGCGTGGGAACTAAGATAAACTAAATATGCGCACAAATAGGGGGCAGAAGGACTGGGAAAAGTATTTACCTACGTTTAAAGAAGGCTGAGAAGGAACGAAAGAAATTATTCGATTAATGATCCAGAGTTGGTTACGTTATGAACGCACTTAAGAGTTTGAAGTATTATCCATGCAGCATATATGTTGATAATCATACAGCCGTAGAAGATTCTGGTATAAGTTAAAAAGGAATTGAGTCCAGGTCATAGACAAAGAATTGAATTGTTAGGAGATTATGTCCTGGATATTCTATAGAGTCCATGAAGTACTAAAGTAATAACTAATACCATGAGCCGCATATCAAAATATATCTTAAGCCTACATAAAGGTTGATCAAAGGGAAGAGGAAACTAAAGAGTTACATCAACACAGTGAATCAGGAATCCGATTATTGGACCCAGAAATTATAAAAATCGTGATTGAGAATATTGTAGAATTACTCTTAATATCGAAGGTACAGGGGAGATATTACAACAATCATATCCTATAACGGCTCTATGATAAAGCCAGTTAGAAGAAGTACCAGCCTCATAAGGAGTCAGTATGGAGCTCTCACCGGATTGTATAGGCACCAGAGGTGAAAGTATTATAATAGAGCTTCAAATGGTGGATGTGATTTATATTTATGCGGGAGGGAGGTTATGAAAGAAAGATAGAAGAACGTAAAGTGATATTTTAAAGTAGGTAAGGTGAAGGTTAACAACGTACGAGATACTCAAATGCAGAAGGTTGTGAATAGTTCATACTTTGGATAAAAGGCTAGAAGCGTGGGAATTCATTATCCAGGAATAATAGCGGCATCATCAGTAGCATATCTTCCAGCCTATGGTCTAGGTATCGAGAGGCCTAGTCAAGAGAATAAAGAAGAGCACAGTCGATGAGATGTCTTGCTTGATGTTCCAAAATAATACAAGGAAATTTATGGTAAAGCAAGATTATGAGCAGTATAAATGGATATATGTAGGTCGCAAGCTAAAGTATGATAAAGCGACAAGGTTTTAGGAAGACAAGAGTAAGAACAAGAAAGGGTGAGTGAGAAGGTGACGAGAATGAATAAGTTCTCGAGATTAAGCCCATGAAAACAAGAGAGCTGATGGGTTCTCTAAGTTATAGAAGGCTCAGTATAGCCGAATGAACTCAAAGGAGTCTAAGCTTAGCAGCATTTAGAAGAGATGGAATGCTTCCCTGGTAGTGAAATAAAGGTGTAATTGAAAGATAAAAGATAACGGTTGGGACTTCGATTTAATAATGATTTGAAGGGAAAAAAAGGGAGAAGGAGAAAAGATTTTGCGGATGGTACAAGATCATAATAGCCCCATAAGGTGAATCACATCGTGATACTATGAAATATGATTATGGAAATCACTTCAAATATTCCTCGATGCAATGTAGGCCCTAGTAGAAACATTTTACGTAAGAAGTTTCAAGGTATCAGTGGTATATTGCAGGTCAATATTGCGGCAAATCATAATGGATGGACAAAAGTCACCAAGTATGAGCTAAGATTAGGTCATCATTCTTAAGATGAACAGTAATGATGAATCATTAAAGGACTTGGATTTATACATATGGGATAAGCAACAAGAGTAAGATGGAATTTGGTAGCAGACCTCCGCAACGATAAATCGAAGTATGAATTATAGTATAGTATGGCCTACGTAGATGTACTAAAGCTAACGACGTCCGAGGGGTACAACTTTACATAATTTTACATATGTTCACAAAGTAAAGCCTAGATATTGGCTAAAAGCTGGAGGAAAGAGAAGAGAGGAGTCGCATAGGCGCACATACAAAGTTAGAAGTCGTAAAGGCTGCATGATAGGAAATAGCAACAATTACATGATTAGAAGAATTCCGACAACAAGTCATGGTGTGAGAATGAGTCTTAAAGGGGGAAATGCCCGGGTCTTTAGGATTCATTCACAGAACAGTCGCCTAGATGGTAAGAGGAATACTAAAGTATTCGCGAGAGCTATGGGTTATAAGAATGATAAGTGCATCAGTCAACATTCGAGGATGAATGTTCCAAAGGGGGGAATGATGTTACACCTTATGTTTTCGTATGTGGAAGTACGCCATAAGTAAATTAATATAAACTCATAAATGAGATATTATATTCTGCGTTTTCGTACGTTAAGGTTTCGCCGTAAGTTAATCAACGTAAGTTCAAGAATGAGATTTATTTTGGAGTTATATTATGCTATTTCAAATATGGATAAGTAAATTCGTGAAGGTGAGAGGGCAAGAAAATCGGAGAAAATAAGTTCCGTCGAATCTTGTCAATTTGGGATAAGATACGGTCCGAGCCATAATACCCGGTATTTATGGACTAGTACCATACAAGGTACCACATGGTCATGATAGTGAGGTGTATAACGTGTGTTAAAAGTGAGTTTTATAAGTAATTTAAGATAATTCTTAATTATGTGGGTGATTAGTTAATTATTTAATTAGTGGGGATTAATAAGTTGATTAAGGAGAAAGGGTGAAAGTTTGGATAAGTATGTAGTAACATGGAAGCACCCCTCAAAATCACATGGTGACTCTTTAAGGCACTATAATATGTGATAAATTAAAGACATGAAACTTGGCACTAAGTCACAAACTAAGTCTTGGAAAGCCACGTAAAAGGAATTCAATAAAGGAAAGTCTTGGCTAAATATAAGGCATTATTTAATAAAGAAAAGCCACTAAGTCTTGGAAGTGCATGAATCTTATCCATGTAAGTTACAAATTTGTATCTGATAAGAATTCAAGGAATTCAAACGTAAAATGTTTGAGTGTTACAAGCTTAAGTCACATAAGCAACACATGGCTTCAACAATTCAAATCAAAGTGAGATTTTGCAATTATAACGAAGTACGGTGCAATCTTCTCGAGAATATCATACAGATTTTTTTCCCTACTCCGATATTGTCGTTACGTGTTGTCACAATTGACGGGTGTTAGAGGGATTGTCAAGAGAATTGACTCAGGTATGTTAAGACTATCCATTCTTTCTTTTGGCATGGTTCAAATTATACTGAAGAAACGAGCAAATACACAGTTTCTATAAATTAATCTATTCATAGATAGTAGGGGTGTCTATATTCTTGATGCCCCATGAGAATTATTATTATTTTCTGTTCATGGGTCTCAGAATAATACGCAGTTGGAAAAGTTTATCCGGAAGGGATATTGAGATTATTACGTACTTTTCATGCATTTCATACATGTGCATTGACCCATGACCAGATGGCGTTATATACGCGTATATATGTAAATATATGTATATGGGATATGGGAAAAGGTTACGGCATTATATACGCACCACCACCTGATCAGTTAGTATATGATGATGATGATGTTGCCCACAGTGGCTGAAAAATGATTTAAACGGCGTTATATACGCGTATATATGTAATGTATATTCAAATGGCATTATATACGTGTATATATGTATGTATATATATATATATATATGTATATGGGATATGGGAAAGGTTATGGCGTTATATACGCACCACCACCTGATCAGCTGGTATACGATGATGATTTTGCCCATAGTGGCCAATATGATATGATGGGATGCCCTCAGAGGCTGATGATGTTATGAAACATATACCTATGCACGACATGACATTCATACGCATATGCATGATGCTAAAAGTAATTTATTATTTACAGAGTTATCCATACATACAGGTTGAGTCAATTACTCTATATCTCTTCCATGTCTCTTATGTATTTATTTATGTGCCTTACATACTCGGTACATTTTTCATACCGACATCCCGTTTGCCTGAGGACGCTGCGCTTCATGCCCGCAGGTCCTGATAGACAGGTCGAGAGCCCTCCAAATAGGCTATCAGCTCAGCGGAAGATGTTGGTGCGCTCCATTTGCTTCGGAGTTGCTCGTTGGTTAGTATGATTTAGACACGTATTGTTTGGTAAGGCGGGACTCTGTCCCGACCTTTATGATATTTATGTACTCTTAGAGGCTTGTAGACATATGTCGTGTATATAAAGGATTGTACAGTCTGGCCGGCCTATGTTTTGAGTTTATAAAGGATTATGTTGGCCTATTAGGCCCTTATGTCATGTGTATGCAATGATGTAATAAGAAAGATACGTTACATTGGTACTCGGTTGGGTAAGGTACCGGGTGTCGTTCTCGCCCCCAAGTTCGGGGCGTGATAAGATATTTCATTTCAGCAGGTGGTAGGGATCACTCACAGAGTTGAGGGCATGTGGGATCAAGAGAGAGATGACAGGCGGGGCTATGAGAGAGAGGACAGGCGAGGCCAAGAGAGAGAGGACAGGGATGCGAGGAGGCCTCGAAGGCTGGAGATATCTATTGGTCCTTATTTTGGAGGCAAAGTACAACATGGTAGAGGTTTTGTGGGTTAGCCAGTTTAGTTTGCACTCCCAGCTTCACACGGTGTTTCGAGGGCTCATGGGTCTCAGAGTACTCGTACTATAGAGTTTCCAAGGCCACATCAACAGAGAGGTTGCTTTGAGTGTGAAGATATCATCCACATGGTGAGAGATAGTCCCATGCTTCGGGAAGATGTGCCATATCGGGGTATTCAAGCGAGTAGGGGGCACCTAAGAGGGGGAGGCACGGCCCGTTGATGTGTTTCATATAGTGGGTTGGAGGCCGTCGTGCCATATGTTATTATACAAGTATGTTTGCATATTTACAGTGGGGCACCGTTCGTACTTCATTTCGGTTCTGCTTATCGAGACGAGTTCCCTTATTTGTTGTTTCATTTGTGGGTGAGTTTCATGATTTGCATTTTATTTATGTGTTTGCCCTTGTTGGGATATTCTGTGAGTGGTAGCCCGTGTCTATCATTGTTTTTATTCATCATTGAGAGTGGTGATACTAGAAGTGAGTCTTTGTTGTCCATTATGGTAGGTTTTGATGTGATTCCTGAGCATTTTTGGTTACAAATTGTGAAATTGTACTCTACCGGGGTGAAAGTTCAGTAAGTGTTGTGATTTTATTGGCATAACTGAGTTAGTGGAAGGTTTCAATTGATATGATGTATATTGGACCTGTGATATAGAGTTGAGGGTGAGATCCTCGCGATTTCATGTGATTTGATATGTTCGAGCCGGGCTGCGTGCCGCAGTGGAGAGTTATACCATGATGAGATCCTTATGATTTTTCATGTACCTTGATTTTTTTCCTATTTAAATTGATTCGTAGTATGGTACTGATGGAGAGATGTGCTTGTCGGGTTTGTTTGATATTTCTCTTATGTGTTTCTCTTTACATATTCAGTCATTTTTTGTTATGTGCTTCTTGTGTTTTAGCTTGCGGGGTGTGTACCCGGTGCTCGTTGTAACTTGTTGATTCGGTTGTTATGAGGCCTTCGTGGTTCTTGCATCATCTTCGGTGTTGTGGAGGTTTGAAATGGGTTCCTATCGGATATGAGGCTAATTGCCGGTGCTGGTTTAGATTATGGACAGTTATTCTGATCAAAAGTGTTATTGTGGGCCTATGTGTGGGCGTAGGCATGAGTTGTTCCAGCTGGTTGAGGTTGATACCGGGTATGGATTTAGAATCAGGTCTTTTGGAAATGAATGGAAGGTGAGAATTTTGACTCTAAGTCATATCGATGTTGGTAGGAAGGCTAAAGTACAGTTGAGATAGTTTTGTCAGGCTTATGTGGATTGGAGTGACGTGGGATCACCCGCGGGTGTATGGTGGAGGTGTGCATTCAGTTATTTGAAGACTTCGAGGCGATTCATGGCACATTCAAGGATAAATATTTGTTTAAGAGCGGGAGAATGTAACGACCCGGCTGGTCATTCTGAGAATTTAATTTCTATTTGGCGGCACTTGATCTTGAGCAGCTTCGTATGGAGATTCTGGACTTAGGCGTGCGTCTGGATCTGGTTTTAGAGGTCTGTAGGGTGATTTAAAGCATTTCAGCGAAATTTGAAGTTTGGAAAGTGGAGAGATTTGACCAATAGTTGACTTTGGTGATATCGGGGTCGGAATGCGATTCCGAGAGTTGGAACAGCTCCGTTATGTTATTTGGGACTTGTCTGCAAAATTTGACGTCATTCTGGGTTGAGTTGATAGGTTTCGGCACGAGTGTTAGAAAATGGAGGAATTGGAAGTTCATAAGTTCGATTTATAATGCGATTTGTATTTTTGGCGTTGTTCGATATGATTTGAGGCCTCGAGCGGGTCCGTATTAGGGTATGGAACTTGTTGGTACGCTTGGACGGGACCCCGGGTGTGTTTCGAACGAGTTTCAGATGGTTTATATGGTTTTGAAGAGGTCTGAGTTCTGGTGTAATCGCACATGCGGAACTTGGGCGCAAGTTTGATGGTCGCAGGTGCGAAGATGGGGGTGCAGGTGCGTGAGGAGCTGGTCTTGGCAGTCTCCGCAGATGCAGAGAATTGGATCGCATGTGCGGCACCGCAGAAGCGGATCCTTGGGCGCAGAAGCGAGATGAAGCATAGGTGTGGTTGGTCATGAGCACCTGCGGTTGCGCAGAAGCAGCTAATTTTGTCGCAGGTGCGGAAGTCCTAGAAAATTCATTTAAGTCGAGGGTGGCCATTTTTCAATATTTTGAGTTTCGGACTTCGGATTTGGGAGCTTCTTTGGGGGGAGG
>ML380710.1:0-30345 GCA_005239525.1 Nicotiana knightiana | reverse complement strand
ATTTTGTGCTATTCATTGCTTAACAGACTCGATTACTTGTTGTATTAGCCCTTACATAGTATTCCCTACTGGTTCTATTGATCTCCCTCAAGGTTGTGATATCTTTTCTCAAAACTGTAACTCATATGTGTTTTCCTTAGAACCTTTTACTGATTTTGAATTACTTCCTTACATGGGTGATACTCTCCTTAATTAAAACTGATTTCCTTGTGATTTTAGTCCTATACGTGATTCCTGTGATTTATTTTCAGAATCAAATTGTATTCTACCATATTTATGTGCCTAAATATGTTTTCAAATATTTGACATATACTTTCCTTACTCGGAGCATTCTGTATTCAGCCCTTATTACATGCCACATGCTTTAATTATGGTAAAGTTAGTCCTGTAATTGCTCCCTTTCCTTACTTGATACAACTTGTATCCGTTTGAGTCCTGACTCCCTAATTAAAGGGAGTCCGGACATTGATTGATTTTGATTGGTATTAGTTCCATAACTGTGTACTTCTTACCTTATTCTTCTACTTGTTTTAAACTATAAATACTTCTAGTCTTTCAATAACAAGGGACGGACAAGAGACACTGCTCTAATCTATCTCTACACATACACACACACATATTGTCCTGCTTCTCTTGTTGTCACTTGCAACTCAGTCGGCTGCAAGCCAAGAACTGAGTGATTCTATTGTGTTATTGCTCTGCTGCTCTCCTGTTCGGTTGCATCTACACACTACTACTCTGCTTCTCTTCACTTTGCTGCTCTTCATTTCTCTCATTCAACTGGTATGGTTTCAGTTTAAATTTACAGCATCTAGAACAATATGTTTCTGTTTATATCAAGATTCCTTTATTTCTCTTATGCTTCTACTTGTGGTTCTACTGTTTGCCTTGCAATTAGCATGTCTAGTTGTCTATTTGATCTCCCTTTAGTTCAACATGCCTACTGTGTTTATGTGATCTCTCTTTCCCTCTATGTTTAGTATGTCTACTTGTCTATGTGATCTCTCTTCCCCTTCAGTTCAGCATGTCCAGTACTTTTCTTATATGTTTCATTATGAATTTGCCTTATCCCCCCCCCCTCCCCCGATTCCTGACACTATAAGCAAGTATTCATGATACCTAGTTACTATGCAATCCTGAACTTAATGTGTAATTCTGTCTAATGCTATTAAACTCTTAGCATGAATACTTTGGGATAGACTATTGTTGTAACTAGTTAAGTCCTGTAAGACTTCTTTGATGTTAACTTATGTGCAACTATGCTTTCACAGATGTATTACTTGTTCCCGATTCCCTTTTCCTTGTTTGTGTTTGGTTTCCCGAACTATGTATGTTTTCTGAGTTGTTGATTGTCCTGTTTCTTTTCCTCTTCAAACTGGTTTTTCATAAAATTCAAACTCTTATGTTGTTCTCTAAAGCCTATTTCAAAACAACTGTTTCAGAAAATTATTTCCAACCCACTTCTTCTAAAAAAAAACTATGAGCACATCTCACTACTCCTAGTTTCTAAGTTCAGCCCCCTTCGTGTGAGCACTGCCTTGGGGACCATTTGAGTACCCATTGAACTCTGACACACAAGGATGGCATTCCACACTACACTTACTCATTCCTGGCTAGGGTACCTGGGTGTGAGCACTGTCTGGGATCCTCTGAGGTCCTTAGGAACTCATACCAGGGTTATAAAAGGTCATGGCATATGGCATTGTTGGGTCTGAGGATTTGGGACTATTGTTAGGCTCCCTATAGTGTAAATTCTTAATTTACTTATTTACTTATGAAAGTTATGCAATGTTGGTCCGTAATAATTAATTGTAAAAGCGATTCTGGGGCTGGATAGTGAAATGGGTGGGGTTATGCATGCTTAGTATAGATATGGATAGAAACCATGCTTGTAGGTTTATTTTTTTTTATATGTGCAATAGCCACCATGCTTAGGAATACCTGTCATTCATGCATTAGATACCATGATGTTTAGGTTTATTTATTTCAGCATCCCTGTCATACTCATATCCGTTAGAAATCATGTTCATAGTTAACAACAATAGAAACGGCTGTTATAATGTTACTACTTTTGCCTTCTCACAATTGCTTCATCTAGAAATCCTGTTTTAGGCTAAATAATAACATCGACTATCGAATCTTGCATTAGAAATTATGTTACCTTAAGATTTCATTCTCAGCATGCTCATGTTATCTATGCCAAAATCATGTGTTAAAAGATACACTGCTATGAACACTTAGAGATCATGTATTAGGTTTCAGTAACTTAACAAGGAATCACGTCTCTGTATGTTCTATTTTTAGTCAGAATTTGCTAATGAATCTCGCTAAAAGAATATATTCTAATACTGAAAACACTCATGCATCTAGAATAGCATGTATAGGTTTGCAGCATTATGCATCTTGTTTTTGCATTTAGATGCCATGTCCCTAGGAATGCATTTATATTCGTTCAAATACTCACCTCTTTATCACGACTAAGGTTAAAACAAACTTACCCACCTAACAACATTTTTCTAAACTGAAGCTAAAACGGTGTAACTGGAGCGGTTTAATACGCCTAGGCAAGGTATTAAACTTATTAAAACTGGATATCTACCTTCTTTCTGTGTGATGTTTGGTTAATAATAGGTCAGGATCGATAGTCTGAATCTGGTAAAGATCCTTTTCTCTGAAACTCAGTAAAAACACTACCTCATTACTGTATTCTCGCCTAGACATCATGATTTAGGTCCTGAAGTTAAAGACTTTACTTGTGTTTTAGTCGTGCTATTTATGTGTATAATTTGGGGAGGAATATCTGAGCCTCATATCTGCCTCTATATGTTTCCCTGTATTTGCATTCCTAATTGTTTTGTTTGTCATTTAGCATTTTGTCCTTCAAACCTAGGGGTTTAGCCTAGTACTCACCCTCTAGGAATAGTAGTCCCTAACTTCCTCCAGGACTGATAGGATGCGACGGGTAATAGCACACAATAAGTTTCATGACCAACACGCGTTTTAAATACCTTCGCGAGGTGGGAAAAGGTAGAATATGGATATGATGACCGGTGCGTTAATACCACGTGTAGCTCTGTCTATTGGGCATTGCATTGATGTGATCCATATTGCTTTAAACCTAGGACATCTTTTCTAGAATATTTACTTTTGATTTCCTTCAAATTTTAATAAACTTCAATACTTGTTTGAAATCCCCTCCTATATGAGCCTTACTTGTTATTTGCTTATTGTCCAAATTCACGAAACCATTCGACCAGGAACCACACGTGTGGATCCTGAGGGGTGCCTAACACCTTCCCCTTAGGATAATTTCAATCCTTTACCCAAATCTCCGGTTAGCAACGTAGTTATAATTGAACTCCTTAGGTGCCCTAACGCATCGTTAAAATCGTTAGGTGGTGACTCTTCAAAATATGCAAACCCTCTTTCCCAAAAGGAATGAGTTGTCCCAACCAATTTCATAAACTCGATCTCCGCGAGGAAAAAGGGGGCGTGATACTCTCGCTTCCTATCTTTACTTGAATTGTTTGTACCTCTCCCGTAGTTGTCCAAACTTAAAAAAAAGCTTAGATATCCTATGCCTTAGTGTCCTCGCCCTTATTTGGAATTTACTTGACTCGTATTAGTTTCTTGTTGTTGAACCGTACATTATGGAGTCCTTGTTACATATTATTTCCTTTCCTGTTGAGTTGTTCTTAGTATGATTAGTATTCCTTATTGTGGTTATTCCTTGTGAACTAGTTTTACCTTTCCTTGTGGTAGAAGGTTCTTGATGTTGTATTATTTACCGTATCTTATATTATTATCATTGTTGTTGTTGTACTTGTTGTGGTGAGGCATGAGGTTTCTACCGTGCAGTTGTTGATATGGGGATTTGCACAAGGTTTCTACCATGCCATAATTGCTATTGATATTGCACATGCGGCGTGACAAGGCGGGATATGTATATGTGGGTTGCGCATGTGGCGATACAAGGTGGGAATATTATTATGTGCATGTGGCGAGACAAGGCGGGCATATACTTTACTATTTCACAAGTGGCGAGACAAGGTGGGCTATGTCAGGGATTGTTTTGTGATGACTTATGTTGGCCTGGGGGCATTATGTTGTTGATGTTGTGTAACGGTACACTTAACTATGTGAGTTTAATCTTGTGAAAGTTGTGAGAAAACATTTCTCTTACATGTTGTCCTTCCCTTTTCTTTATGCTTACTAGCTGGTTTGAACTATGTTAGGACACTTGCACAAGCATACACGCAGCTCAGCACTCTTATCGGATTAAGGAGCTTCCTTGTTATTGTTGAGTATAGATACCTTGTTGTATTTTCCTTCTATGAGTGAATGACTCTAATTGGCACGGGAGTCATCCGTGCAATTATTAGTTGAAATGAGGGTACAATGTGCCAAATGTTAGGGTTCAGATATTGGGACCCGTGAGTTGTGATTTGTCCGAGGTTCGGTACCTTGTGGAGTTGACTAATACTTGAGGCAAAAGCAGTTGTAATATCTGAGTTATTACCTGCCCTTGTTGTTTATGTGATTCTGGATTTAGTTCGTGTTCCATTCACTATTTTGTATTATTTCATGGTTTTTCCGCTAATACTTGTTGTTTCCTTCCTTATTGAATTTACTGTATTGTTAGCAATATTCTTTAGTCTGTATGTAGATATCATATTTCGTTGTTCCTATATTTATACTTGTTCAGTTCATTAGACCAGTGGGTGTCTTGACTAGTCCTCGTCACTACTTCACTGAGGTTAGTCTTGATACTTACTGGGCACCGCTGTGGTGTTCTCATACTACACTTCTGCATATTTTTTTGCAGATTCCAGGTATTGCATAGTCGGTTGATCGTTAGCTAGCAGCGTGGATTGCTATTGTGGAGACTTGAGGTAAAACCTGCTACAACGTTCACGGGTTTCGAAGTCACCATCCTACTTTTGTACATACACTGTTTTATTTATTTCTTAACAGTTGTATTTAGAAGTTATAGTATAATTATGTAGAGATTATGACTTGTACTATCGGGTTTTGGTAATATGTTTATTGTATAAAGAATTCATTTTCAGACATTATTAGATGTTAAATTATTGTTGGTGTACTTTCAGTAAATATGAGGCTTACTTAGTTCTTAAGACTATGTGTTATCATGATACTCAAAGGAGGGGAAATTGGGTCGTGACAGAGGCAATAGAGAATATGTTATCGCTTCTGAGGCGGTGGTTGTAGAATAAGGTGCAGAGAGGTCTGAGCCTCAGCCCACAATAAAGGAGGGAGCATTTGTTCCATTTGAACATCTAGCACAGGATGATACTACTGGGGTTCCACATGATGGACATGATCCCTCTCCGGAGGATCTAGGTCAGGAATGATCACCCCAGGTCAGTGTTGATCCTGCTCCTTCCCCTAACTTCTATGCTAAGCCTCTGAATATGGTAGTGCCGGAGATGAAATCTGACAGTGAAGTGGACTCATATGATATGGTGATCAGTAGCTTTATCAGGGTAAGGAAGCCAGTGGCAACTCCAAAGCAACCTCCCAAGCGACCCACTACACGGTTGCAGAAAAAGGAGGCTCTAGAGTCTGCTCTCAAGAAAAGCCAGAGGAGTTGAAGGAAGAAAAGGTTAGTCAAGGATGGAAAGGTTGTAGTAGATAAGGATGTTCCTGTAGTTGCAGTTGATGAGGAAGCTGAAGAGGAACCCAGTTCCTTAACTCGCAGGCCTTTGAGGCTGAAGCACACTCTCTCTCATGCTAACAAGCACACTTCTACAAGTGTTGAGAGTCCTTCTAAGAGTGTTGATGCTACCCCCAGTGAAAAGTTGGTGAAGATTTCTAGTGAAAAAGCAGTGAAAGTAAGTAGTGACAAGATGGAGGATGAAGAAGTGGAAGTTTCTGATGAGCATATGCATATGAAGTCTGTTGAAAAGGGTCAGTCCAGTTGCAGATCAGTGAAAAGAAAGTTGGTTGATGATGAGGAACCCGGTTCCTCCAAAAAGACAAAAATTGGTGAAAGCTCTGGAAAGGAGAAGCTGAGATACCAAAAAGTGTTGTGGGGCCGCACATTTGCCCCTGAGATTTTAGAGATGGCTGGTATGCGACAGTTGGTCGAAATATGTGAGTTTCAGCAGTGGGCACATTTGTTCAATGTTGATGTGCCAAAGGTGTATGAGGAAGAGGTACGGAGTTTTTACGCAGACCTCTTCACAGTTGAAACTGATCACATTTGTGTCTTGGTGAATGGTGTGGACATAGTAATGGATTCTGCTGTGTTGGACAGATTCTTAAGGTTCCTGCTGAGGGATTGTCATCTGTTCATGGTGCCTGCAGTTCAAATTTTCGAAATGTCATTGTCAAAGAAAGAGCAGTGCAGTAGGGGGGACAGGTGCACAAAAAGGCACTTCTTCCAGTTTACCAGTTGATTTTTGAGATGGTCAACAAGGTCCTGCTTCCCCGTGCTGAGAAGAGATCTATCACTTCAATGGCCGACTTAGTTATTGTGGAAGCCTAGGATAGCTTCACAACTATCAATCTGCCTGGTATCATGATTGAACATATGCAGAAGGTGGCAGAGTTTAAAGATGGAAACCATGGCCTTCCTTTGGATTCCTCCTTACAAGGGTGTTCAAGTTCTTTAAGGTGCCTTTAGGACAGGAAAAAGTGAGGACCAAGAAGCAGACCTTCTCTAAGACTACACTGGAAGAGTGTGAATGCATCAACAAGGTTGGAGGAGTTGGTAGTACCTCAACTATCTCCCAGTTCATTAATGCCCAGAATAGTGCTACCGAGGAGATAAGAAAGTTTAAGGCTCGGAATGCTATTTTGGAGACTCAGCTTAGTGGGGCACAGGAAGCACCAGGTTCTACCAGTTCTTCAATCTGAGAGATTGCCCGACTGACCAAAGAAAACGATGAACTCAGGCAACAAGTTGAGGACCTAAAGGAGAAACTGCTCCACGAGCAACTGTCCGCCAATGTCAGGATGGATCTTTTTCTCAAAACTCTTGCCGCCTCTTCCAAGCCCTCTTCCTCTTCCTCTAGTGTCCCCTAAGAAATGTTCCCTCAGTGACCAGTGTTCAGTGTCTCTCTCTTTCAAGTTTGTTTTGATGATGTTTCTGGTACTTGTTTTTTTNAATTTTTTTTATTTTTTTCTTCCTCTTTTCCTTTTTTTTTTTTTTTTTTTTTTTTTTTTTTTTTTGTGGATGGAAACAATGATGATGCTCCCACTGTAACAATCCAAATATGTTTAATGCAAGTCTTTCCCTTTTTGCTGTTAATGCTACTGCTTTTTTGTCTCTGCTTTCTATCATTTTTGTGTGCACACAAGTGGCATGAGTTAACTACGCTAGACTTATTGCGTTGTTTGCTTGTTTGTGGTTTTAATGATGCCAAAAGGGGGAAGATAAATTGAAAAGTGCACTGATTAAGGGGGAAGTACAAATTCAGGGGGAAATCTGTGAGGTTCCTGGTGCACTATCTGGTTTTTATGGGTTTTACAGGATTTTCAATTATAAGTTTGTCATCATCAAAAAGGGGGAAATTGATAGGTTATACGTACCTTCGTTTTATGTTTTGATGATCTAACAAACTTACTTTCAAGAAAAAGATAAGGAACCTGATTCACTTTTGGTACACACTCTCAAGCGCATGAAAACATCCTGACTCAAGCTGGAGAGAGTTGTCAGAACATCAGACAGAACTTTAGAATTTAAAGAATCAACACAGGGAACAGATGATCTTGGGTTCCCCTAGTGACTATACGAAGCCAACTCTCCACAACTGGAAAGTGACTGACTATAATGCACACGCAAACAGTACAACATAGTGCAACAGTCATCTCCATTGGGAAGAACCTTGTACCATTAAGTGCTTACATCATTCAAGTGATGTCATCAATGTTATATTAACATTAATCACATAAAAATCATTTTAACACTAGATAATTTACTCAAGTACTCCAAGTGATTGGTTATCAAGAATAACAATTCTCCAGTGCATCAAGAACAAAGTAAATTGCTGCTACGGACCAGTTCCCATATCAAGTCTTTGTATGTCCTTAGTAGAGTTGTAACTTTGTAATAATTCTTCATTGTAACTCCTATTTAGATTATATAGAAGCATTGATTAGGAAACTCTTGTAAATCATAAACTTCAGTGTTTATGTCGTGGCTAGAGTTAGTCATATGTTGAAGAGATTGAAAGTAAAGTTTTAAAGAATGGAAAAGGGACCTATTTATGGTTTTCACGGAGACGGTTCAAAGCTAGTAGTGGCCGACCATCAACTGACGCACATTAAATACCTAGAGAAATGTGTCGACGGGACGTTTCGGTCACCTCTGTCGCTTATGTCATGGTGATGAAGTCATGACAAATCGGGGTAAAGATCGAAGACTCAATTCATTTCTTGTCATTACACTCCAAAAATCAGGGTACTATCTGTATACGGTCGAAATAGGGCTCACCTGATTCTGTTCATTAACCGAGACCAGGATGGTGGGCCGAGGATCGGCCCTGTATTATATCAGACCAAGATATGGAGGTGCAGTGCTGAGCTCAGGATTCGAAGTACCAATCGAGACCAGCAATGATCGAGATCAAACAGGATGGACATCAAGCTAGACCGAAGATAGCATACTAACGGAAAGCCGAGTTATCCATGACCAGTCGAGGATCGTGGCGGAAATCTCGAACAGATCAAATCAAGAACGGTTATTTAGACAATCATGAGATTTTCTTCTGTATTTAGAATTGTACCATAAGTAGAATTCCTCTACTATATAAAGGGGGTTTCTAATCATTTGTAATCATCTAATTTTCACACAGCAAATTAATACAATACTATTTTTTGTCTTAAACTCTCTAGATCTTTAGTTCAGTTCATATTCCTTAAATATATTCTCATCCGGTTCGAGGGCGGTCTAGCTCGTGGGCCAAATTATATTTTTATACTGGTTTGCTTTATTTCTCAGCCAATTATTAACATTAATTATCGTGTTCATCAATTTGTGCTAGGTGAAACCACACATCCTTAAAATCACTTATAAATTTAATTGTTATCCGATTTTAAGGGTAAGTAATCTTACTTTCTGATTTGGGAGACTAAAAATTAGTAATTTTCTACTCCAGTTTTGGAGATTAAAATCTTCAAATTTTTTACTCCAGTTTGATATTAAATTCTTTGTGACTTTCTACTCAATCCGAGATTAAAATCCTTGTGATTTTCTACTCGGTTATTCGGTTTGAAGATATAAAAACTTCACAGAGGTACTAATTCTGGTTGTGTCAATTTCTTGTACAGAAAAAATGACAACAAGTATGGAACAATGAAATGGTTCTGTTGGGACTACTACTGCTATTATGGCTACTGCGTCTTCAAGTCGCGTAACGCCTACACCGGCAATGACACCGGCAGAAAAGCCCTGAAAATTTCCGGCATGGACTTCAGATGCTGGCAGCATAAAATGTTCTTCTACCTGACCACACTCAGTTTGCAAACTCCGGATAAGGAGCGATTTTTGGTCACGGAGGCGTGGAAGCATTCTGAATTATTGTGCAAAAATTATATCTTGAGTTGTTTAGAAGATGGCTTGTACAATGTATACAGTATCATGAAAACTTCAAAAGAGTTGTGGAACACTCTTGAAAAGAAGTACAAGATGGAAGATGCTGGACTTAAAAAGTTTGTTGCCGCAAAGTTCTTGGACTTTATAATGGTTGACAGTATGTTTGTCATAACTCAAGTTCAAGAACTGCAAGTCATCGTTCATGATCTCATTGCCGAAGGTATATATCGAATCAATATTTTATTTAAGATATTGATTATATTATTAATTCTTAATTTATGATTGTAGGTATGGTCATAAATGAAGCATTTCAAATTGCGGCATTTATTGAAAAGTTGACTCCAATGTGGAAGGACTAAAACTACTTGAAACATAAGCGCAAGGAGATGACGTTAGAAGACCTTATTGTTCACTTAAGGATTGAAGAGGACAACAAAGCTGCAAAAAAGCAGTCTCGTGGAAATTTAACAATAATGGGTGTAAATATTGTTGAGGAAGCTTCAACGAGAAAGAAGAGAAATAAGTCATCTAGACCAGAGAATTACCCAAGCAAAAAGAAGTTCAAAGGTAATTGCGACAATTGCGGAAAGGTTGGACACAAGCCTGCTGATTGTCGTGCACCAAAGAAGGACAAAAAAAAATGCCAACCAAATATGATTGAGAAGAATGATGAAATAAACTATTTATGAATGCAACCTAGTCAAAAATCCTAGAGAAAGATGGATTGATTCGGGGGCAACTGGTCATGTTTGTGCTAACAAGGAGTTGTTTACTTCTTATGCTCTCGCTGGACCTGACGAGACAGTTTTTATGGCAAATTTCGCTACTGCAAAAATTGATGGAACGGGTAAGATAGCTTTGAATATTTTGGCAAGATTGTGACTCTAAACGATATCCTTCATGTTCCTGAAATGCGGAAAAATTTAGTCTCGAACTCACTTCTAATCAAGAACGGCTTTAAGTATGTTTTTGTTTCCAACTAGGTTGTAGTTAGTAAGAATGAAATGTATGTAGGAAAAGGTGATGAATATGAATCTCCTTCTGAAGAAATATGTTTGGAATATGGCATTATTCACCAAACAATTGCCCCTTGCTCACTGCAATCTAATGGAATTACGGAAAGAAAGAATAGAACGTTAAAAGAAATGATGAATGCCTTGTTAATAAGTTCTGGTTTACCTCAGAACTTGTGGGGGGGGGAGCTATTCTTACAGCTAACCGAATACTCAATCAAGCTCCCCATAGCAAAACGCAATCTATTCCATACGAGAAATGGAAAGGAAGGAAACCCAACTTCAGTGTGGGGATGTTTGGCTAAAGTGCAAGTCCATAAACCCAAAAGGGTAAAGATTGGACCAAAAATCATTGATTGCATTTTCATAGGATATGCAACAAATAGTTTCTAGTTCATAAATAAAAAAATCTCGAAATATAGTAACTGAATCAAATAATGCTTAATTCTTTGAGAATATTTATCCGTATAGAAATGAATGTGAGTTGTCAAGTGAAAAATCTAAGTGACTTCGGGAAGAAGCAAAGCAAAGTACTTTTAACAAGGAAAATCCAAGGCGTAGTAAACGTCAAAGGATAGTTACTTCCTTTGGACCAGATTTTCAGGCATACTTGTTGGAAACAAAGAAGCAATGTCTTCCTCGGAAGCACAATATTGGAAATAGGCAGTCAATAGTGAGATACAATCCATATTAAGTAATCATACTTGGGAATTGGTTGATCTTACTCCAGGAAATAAACTTTTAAGTTCTAAGTGAATTTTTAAAAGGAAAATGAATGATGATGATACTATTGATAAATATAAGGCAAGATTAGTTGTTAAAGGGTTAAGATAATGAAAGGTCTTGATTACTTTGACACAAACTTGCCGGTAACGAGGATTACATCTATCTGGGTGTTAATAGAGTTAGCCGTCGTGTATGGCCTTCAAATCTATGGGATGGATGTGAAGACATCCTTCTTAAATGAAGATTTGGAGGAAGAAATTTATATGGAACAACCTGAAGGTTTCATAGTTCCTATAAAAGAAAAGAAGGTATTTGAATTGTTAAGCCACTTTACGGACTAAAACAAGCACCAAAATAATGGCATGAGAAATTTGACCAAACAATATTATCAAATGGTTTCAAGATCAATGAGTATGATAAATGTGTTTACATTAAGAATAATCTAAATCAAATAGTCATTGTTTGTTTATATGTGGATGATATGTTGGTAATGAGTAACGACATTGCTAACATAAATGCTACTAAGCGCATGCTTACTATTAAGTTTGATATGAAAGACTTAGGAATTGCCGATTTAATTTTGGGAATTAAGATCCTTAAGACTCCTGAAGGTCTAGCTTTGTATCAATCTCATTATATTAAAATGGTACTTGAAAAGTTCAAATATTTCAACTTTAAAGTTGCAAGAACGCCAATTAATTTAAACATACTCTTGTAAAGAATAAGGGTCAAATCAAGTCTCAATTTGAATATGCTCGAGTGTTGGGAAGTTTGATGTACATTATGAATTGTACAGACCTGATGTATCTAGTGCGATAATTAAGCTTAGTCGGTATATAAGTAATCCCGACCAAGCTCATTGGATAGCAATAAAATGAGTTTTGGGGTATATGAAATATACCAAGACAATGCATTGCAATACAATAACTATCCCGCAATTATTGAGGGATATAGTGATGCAAATTGGATCACCCAATTAACAGAATCAAAATCCATAAGTGGATACGTTTTTACAATTTGTGGAGGAGTGGTGTCTTGGAAGTCGTCCAAAGAGACATGCATCGCCCGCTCTACAATGGAGTCTGAGTTTATAACTTTAGACAAGGCTGGTGAAGAAGCTGAATAGCTCCGAAATTTCTTAGAAGATATTCCATTTTTGCCCTACCCTTTGGCACATATATGCATACATTGCGATAGTCAAGCGGCAATATGAAGGGCTGAGAGTGTTATGTATAACATAAATCTCGTCAAATACGACAAAGACATAATACCGCTAGACAACTACTCTCTAGTGAAATTATCACAATTGACTATGTAAAGTCAAAAGATAATGTAGCGGATCTTCTTACAAGAGGACTAACTAGAGAGGCACTTGAGAAGTCATCAAAGGGAATGAGACTATGGCCGACGACAAGTCACTGTGGGGATAACTCTAACTAGAAGACTGGAGATCCCAAGATCTAGGTTCAAAGAGATCAAACAAATTCATTAGTGACGGTTCAACATTGTAAAATAAAATTTTGGTCCATTTTCATGATGAAGATAATGTTCAGTAAGTGTTAAGGCTTTTTAATGGTTTCTTAGTTTGATACGAGGTATATCAAATAGTGTATCTGTGGGATAACACGTTTAGGAATCACATATGTGAATGTGAAGTGTAAGCCACTTCAAGGAGAATTTTGTAAGGCTAGTTCTCTACGCACTTATGAAATCAGGTAGTGTTCATGGCTGAAACGAACACAACAATGAGAACCAAAGACGGTTAAGGGTTGATTGTGTGACGTATGGCTATCTAGGTATACACCAAAGTTAGACGATTCAAAGATATTAAATATACCGATTGATCGAGTATATCCGACATATGTTCACTACGAAAAGTTAAAAAGGAAACCTACTTATCTAATTGCGATTAATCCTTACTTGAAAATCACATAGTTTTTTCATGCATGTTTTTACGGATAGCCATTCCCCATTCATGTGGGGGATTATTGGGTTTATAAAACAAAAGAGGCGTGAATAAAAAATGATGAGAAAAAAATGGAGAGAAATGAAATTTAAATTAGTCCTTTTTACAAAGGAAATTTGTCCCTCATTGGATAGGAAGAGAAAAATCCATGTGCTTATATATAGAAGCACTTCTTCTAGCTCTAGAAGAGTTGAGAAGAGAGCAAGCCCCAAGCCGTCGTTGTCGCTCGCTCGTTGGGCTCGGCTTTGGCTTTGGCTTTGGTTTGGATTTGGATTTGATTGATTGATAATTTTTTGAACCAAATTTATTTTCTTTTTCCGTCATTTGATATTTCCTTTCCTAATATTTGCGCGCGAAAAATATTAATTTGAAGTTTTGCGGCATTTTCCAACGGTCAAATTCGCGACCAAATATTCCCTTTAACAGAAATTCAAACTTTATGTTGAATAGACACCTTATCAACAAATATGCACCTTTGTACATGTTGGGACTCAACTTTGTTAGGTATAAATAGAGAAGCTCAGCCTCAGTTTTCACCACTGAATCTGAAAATCGCTCTCGTCTATCTTCTGCATTCTGCATTATTTTTCAAAGCAAAACGTAAGCATTTTGTGTGATTTGCTCCGGCATTTGAGTTCGCTGAAGTTCTGTGATTTGAAGTGTCGCTATCACATAATAGTTATTCCATTCTATCTGAGAGGAATTAATCTGAAACCTTGGACAATTGTGAGATGATTAAATTCCTTAAGGATACATAGGAAATTTGTGGGCTCGAAATTTTCTGTTTTTATTTTTTGTCTTCTGATTTTCTGGTTTTAAATACCAAATTACTAACAGATCTAAAAGAAAATACTTTTATATTTGAAACAAATTAACTAAGCTTTTTAGTTTAATAATTTTATATAGTCACACAAATTGAAAGCCATATAAAAATTTTATCTCTGAGCTTTTAAGATTACGAATTTTCAAAAGTCTTTTTTTTAAACTTTGTGTCGTGTCAAGTGAAATTATGTCAAATAAATTGAAAGGGAGAAGCAATATATAGAGGAGGCTTGCCAAGTAGGAGACAGGTAGTCATCCCAGCTTGCCGAGTGGGTAGTTTGTTTTACAGTCAGACTTCTCTATAACAGCATCATTATATAATAATACTTCACTATAAAAGCCAAGTTTTTTCGGAATCAAATTTCATGCTCTTTTATAATATATGTTTCCTATAACAACAATTCGCTATAAGATCCAAAAATATCTAGAACAAACAAGGTTGTTATAGAAAAGTTTGACTATATTACAATGCTTCTACTCTAGGGAGAATTCCCGTTGTACCCCTATGGTTGCTGATTTGTGTTGTTCGGAGAAAGACTAACTTGATAATTTTGCATTCCACCTGTACTATTAACGCTTAATTGATTTTTGGTCTACTTTGCTTATTGTTCGAAATTTAGTTGTAATTTTATTTTTATTTTGTGAAACTTAAAAACCGACCTGAAAAGGAATTAGGGTTTCTGAAGGTTTTATAATTTTTCAAATTGGAAATTTGCAGAATAGATGAGCCTGTGAGCCCGTTTGGATTGACTTATTTTAAGTACTTTTAAGTTAAAATAATTTTTAAGTTATTTTGTAGTGTTTAGATAAAGTAAAAAAGCAAGCACTTGTTTATAAGCTAAAATGACAAAAAATAAGCCAAAAGCCAAAAGCTAAAATTCCTAACTTATGGCTTTAGGCTTAAAAGTCACTTACAACAAGTTCATCCAAACGGACTCTATATCTTTCTTGGATCTAATAGCCTACTTGGTCAAGTTTCTCCAATTCTAAAAGCAGTCTTTTTTTCTTTCAAAAAAGTACTTTTTTTTCAAGGTTGAAGTGTTTGGCTACGCTTTTAGAAGAAAAAAAGTTTTTTTGAGGAGAATCAGAAGCATTTTTGGAGAAGCAAAAAAAGTAGTTTCTCTTCTAAAACACTTTTTTGAAAAGCATTTTCGAGAAAATATACTTAGAAGCAATTTTTAAAAGCTTGGTCAAATATTAATTGTTGCTCAAAAGTGTATTTCAAATTAATTAGTCAAACACAGACTGCTTCTCACCAAAAATACTTTAGAAAAAAACACTTCTCAAAATAAACCCATTTTTGCAGCTGGGCCAAATATGCTATAAGCCACAAATGTGCTTCTGATTATTTCATGTTGATTTAGTTAATTTTATTCTTTTGAATTTACATGAAAAAATGAGTTAGTTATTTGGAGCTTGTAAAAGTGCATAAGAATTACAACCAAACCTTACGTCGACATTCTTACTGACCTTTGGCGTGGAAGGTGTTTCCGTTGCATTAGAACTTCGTTTGATTTATGCACTACATAATATTATAATATTATGAATTAAAGTGTTTATTGCTTTAATTTTCAGATATTTTGGAAGTACAACATCAATGTCAACTTCAAGGATAAAATGTAGCTTTCTACTATGTTGGAAGAAACCTCTTTTTTCTCCACCATTGATATAAACAGTGTTTAGTCAATATCATTGTCGAATCAATTTACAACATGTATTATGAACAGTTATTGTTCATTATTTTGGTTAATTAGAACAATAAATTTACATATTGGGATGTACTTCCTCCCGTTCACTTTAATTAATTTATTGATATTTTTTTTTTTGCTTCATAATATTTGATTTTTTCTGATATTAAAAATATATTAATTTCTTTTTTCCTAATAAATATATTAAAGATTAATATGATTATTAATTAATATTAAAAGATAAATTTTTGAAAAAAATTAAAAAGTTAATTAAAGTGAACGGAAGAAACTAAATCTTTTTGTGCGTCTGTATAGCTTTTTACATGTAAAAGTCATCGTTATTAGAGATTCGCTGTAAGTTTGTGTACTCATAAACCAATGGAATTAACTCTTATGTGCAGGAAATCCATTAAAGAGTTGCCCAGAAGTATCCTAAGGGCATTTGCCAACCTTTACCTCCATTTTGGTCCCTAAAATAAGGATTTTTTTATTTTGGAGATAACTTATTTCAATCATTTTTCTATTTTTTTCCCAAAAGAGAATATTTTTTTATATTCTTCTCTCTTCTATATTATATTATTATCTTTTGTTTCGTTTTATTTTTAATTTCCATTAAAAAATTTCATCTTTTATTTTGATTAATTTGTAATTTCCATTAATACAATTTCATACAATTTTAAATAATATAATTTGTAAGCAATTATTATAGATTAACTAATAATTCAAATAAAAATAAAATCATTGCGATAAACGATTAATTAAATACATATTACATAACAATAAAATTCGTTCGAAATACTCTATAATTATTCAACTTCAACCTCTAGTATTCTCCCATAAATGATTTATTAATGCATTACGAAGTACAAAATAACCATCTTTGTCCTTAATACTTCTATGTCGAGCTAAAAATTTTTGAAATCGTTGATTTTCATCTACTGCCATTTCTACTGTTGAAGGTGGTTCGAAATCATCTTGAATTGGTGCATTAAGATTACGCTCATTCTCGATTATCATATTGTGCAGTGTACATGTAGTCATTATATCATGTAGCAATTCTTTTTGCCAAAAACGTGACGGTCCTGCAACAATTGCAAAACGTTGTTGCAAAACTCCGAATGCACGTTCAACATCTTTTCGACATGATTCTTGTTTCATCGGACTCTGAGGCTCGTGCCCCTGGATCCACCCTGTGTATCATCTCCTAACTTATCATTTTCAGTAAATCTAAATGAGGATGTTGCAGGTGATTCCACACCATCACAACCACCAAGTGGGGTGAAGAAAGCAAAAATGAAGAGAAAAATTGATGATGGTTATATAAAGATACTCGAATCACAAAATAATCGAATTGTTGAGGTGATGAATAGTTGAGAGACAAAAAGAAACAAATGACATTGGAAGAGAAAAAATAAGACTAAAAAAGTTGAAATATGATCGTAAAATTATGTCCATGGATGTGGATTCTGTTTTGGATCCAGTTCGTCGTGAATATTTGCAGCAAGAACAACAACAAATAATGTATAAAAGAAGTCAGCAGCCACAACAGTCACAACCACAACAATCATCTGCCCCATATTAGTACTATAATAATTTTGGTGCACCTGAACACGACATGTGTCGCTACTAAGTTATTATGTTATTTAACGTAGTTTCAATTTTAATTTAATGTATTTCTAATTTAATGTATTTTAAATTTGAATGTATTTTAATTTAATTTATTTTCAATTGTAATGTATTTTCAATTTTAGTGTATTTCAATTTTAGCAACATCAAATATCTTATATTTGCACCCTTCATTTTTGTGATGGTTATATCTTTTTCTTACAATTATAACTCATAATAAAATTAACTACTAATTTTACATAAAAAAAAATAGATTCACGATAATTAATCTTTTTAAAATTATACGTCAAAGTCAAGATGAAAAATTAATTAGGTAAATATATTATATAAACATAATTAAATATATATATATATATATATAAAGATAAATTAAAAGATTAAATAATAAAAATAATAATATTTTAATAGAGAATAGTAAATAGAGAGATGAATAGTGACATTATTCACTCCCCTATTTTGGGGACAAGGTTGGAGTAGCTCAAGCTCATCGTTTATTCTTTTTTCAATGATTAAGTAGGCGTTTGGACATAAGAATTGTAAAATTTGAAAAAAGGGTGAAATTTTTTTTCAATGTGTTTGGACATAAATTTCAGTTTGGGTTGTTTTTTAAATTTTGTGAGTGATTTGACTGAAAATTATGAAAATAGCTTTTTGCAGTTTTTCAAATTTTCGAAAATTTTAAAATGCATCTTCAAGTGAAAATTGAAAATTTTATGAAGAAATGCTGATTTCGCAAAAAAAAAAACGAAATTTTTTTGAAAAAATCTTCCATCAAATTTTATGCCCAAACGGGTAAGCTTTAAAGATTTTAGGCAAATACCTTAACAACCCCCTAAACTTGACACGGATTATTAGTTATAGCCTTAAACTACTCGTAGTCTTAATTATCCCCCTCAACTTGGCTTTTTGAGAGCCATTACCTCTCCCCCCACTGATGCTGATGTGGCAATTTTTTATGGGTGCACTCGCCTGCCACGTGAATTTTTCCTCTATATGTGACATTTTTTTTAAAAATAAAATATATTTTTACCTTTTTAAGTATGTTACTTTTTTGGATAATTTTTTTCGAATATAATTTATAATAGAACTTGGATAAAACTACATTATTTAGGCTAAATATTTTTATTTGGCTAATAATAATAAAGTTTTAGTTAATCTTTTTTTGAATTTGATCTAAAAACAATTGAATAAATGTAAATCTTGATATGACAAAAGGATTAGAAGAAGAAAATATAATAAAAAAAAGTATGAGATGTTATCGTGAGTATATGTTATAAATAGTCAATTGAAATAAATAGTCAAGGCATCTAAAAAGTTATAAAAAAAAATACACATGACTATTTATTTCAATTGTATAAATCTTTATTTTCAGATCATATTCAAAAAAAAAAAAAAACTAAAACTTCATCATTTTTAGTCGAATAAAAATATTTAGCTTAAATAATATAGTTCCATCCAAGTTTATTATAATTTGTATTCGAAAAAAAATATTCAAAAAAGTAACATACTTAAAAAGGTTGTTTTTTTAAAAAAACACCACATATACAGAAAAATTCACGTGGCAGGCGAGTGCATCCACACTCTTTGCTACATCAGCGTCTAGGTGGGTAATGACCCTCAAAAGAGTAAGTTGAGCGGGGTAATTAAGACCACGGATAGTTTAAGACGGTAACGAAATCAAGTTTAAGGTGTGTTAAGGTATTTTGCCAAGATTTTAATGTGCATTTTTTTTTCCACTTTTTGCATTGGATGTTGACTGATTTTGATAAGATGTAAGTACATATCTTAAGCTTGAATTAAGGACCTTAACTATTAAAGCTCATCAAAAGATCTGAAACTATTTACAAGAAACATCTGAGTTTGGTGACTTTTACTTCTCAGCTGATGATGACTTCTAAAAGAATATGTCTCACCATTAATCTTTTAATCATTCTTCGAGTTTTTTTTGTAACTTGTACTGAATTTTTGGTTCCCACTTTGAATGATTTTTTGTGTAATTTTGTATTTTTTATAAGAAATTTTTATTTTTATACACATATAAATTTGAGAAGAACACATAAATCTTTAAAGGATCGTTTTCTTCTGTTCAAATGGTAAATGATTAAATTCATCAATTCAAACCCCTCCACCCCACCCCCACCCCCACCCCCCCTAAGTTACGAGAATGAGTTTAATTTATGTACGTATAAAGCATAAAGAGATTTACTACATCAAATTACTTTTATCTAGTATAATATCTTATTCTTAAGATTATAAAATTATTTTATATGAAATTTCACCTATAGATATATTTTAACTAATCTACTAATGTAATTTTTTTTAACATCATCCCTATATACCTGTTAAAACTCAATTGAAATTATCGTATATAATTTCTGTTTGTTAGTCTATTAGCTAAAAAAAGGTACGTATAAAATAAAAATTCCACAAAAACGGCGTGTGACTATCGTTTCATCTTTTCAGCCACATCTAGCATTAGATTCTCCTTTCTTGCTCTATACACACACACAAATAGATAAAAAGCTTTTCTCTTCAATCTTCTTCGTACTAATATATATATAGATAGACTGATTGAAGTACTGTTATTTCTGGAGAGTCGTTTTACTAAAAAATAATGGAAACCTGGTTTGTCATCGTCGTCACTCTCTGCATCTCTTTCTTCCTCAAATCCCTCTTTAATCTTATCTCCCCCAATTCCAAATCCTATCAGAAAAACAAGAAACTCCCACCGGGGCCCTACACTTTTCCGGTGATCGGAAGCCTATTATGGGCGAGAAGATCCTTCGCTGACTTGGAACCAATCCTTCGTAACCTCAAGGCTAAGTATGGTCCTCTCATCACCCTCAATATTGGGTCTCGTACCGCCATATTCGTATCCAGTCACTCCTTAGCTTACCAAGCTTTAGTCCAACAAGGCGCTGTTTTTTCCGACAGGCCAAGAGCTGTCCCCGCCAGTGCAGTCATCAGCAGCAACCAGCGTAACATCAGCTCCGCCCCTTACGGCCCCGTTTGGCGTCTTCTCCGGCGAAATCTGACATCTGAAATCCTACACCCTTCGCGCGTCAAGTCCTACTCCAAGGCCCGGTCGTGGGTGCTGGGTATCCTCCTTCAACAGCTCCTTCACGCCCAAGCCGATTATTCTGTTAGGTTAATTGATCATTTTCAGTATGCTATGTTTTGTCTACTTGTGTTGATGTGTTTCGGGGATAAGCTCGACGAGGCTCAAATCAAACAAATTGAAGGTGTACAGCGCAGGTTGCTCCTGGGTTTCCGGCGATTCAATATACTCAATTTCTTTCCTATAATTGGAAAAATAATCTTTAGGAACCGCTGGAAGGAACTGATTGAACTACGTCAAGAGCAAGAGAAGATCTTCGTTCCTTTGATTGAAGCTCGAAGTAGTAGGGCCAAAGAACAAAAGCCTGACGAAGAAGTCGTGGCTTATGTGGATACGCTGTTGAATTTGGAATTGCCAGAGGAAAACAGGAACCTCAATTATGGAGAAATGGTTAGCCTCTGCAGTGAATTCCTAAGCGCCGGAACTGATACGACGTCCACCGCTTTACAGTGGGTTATGGCCAACTTGGTCAAAAACCCTTCCATTCAGGAAAAACTGTATCAAGAAATTGCTAATGTAGTGGGAGAAAAACAGAGCAAGTTGACAGAAGAGGTGGTGAGTGAGGAAGATTTGCACAAAATGCCATACCTGAAAGCAGTGATCTTAGAAGGTCTTAGGCGACACCCGCCTGGTCACTTTGTGCTGCCACATACAGTGACAGAGGAAGTAGAACTGAACGGCTACGTCGTCCCAAAGAATGCTACCATCAATTTCATGGTTGCGGACATGGGTTTGGACCCAAAGGTGTGGGAGGATCCCTTGGAATTTAAGCCAGAGAGGTTCTTAATGGAGGGATCAGATAAGGAAGGGTTTGATATAACAGGAAGTAGAGAGATCAAGATGATGCCATTTGGAGCTGGTAGGAGAATATGTCCTGGCTATGCTTTGGCTATGCTTCATTTGGAATACTTCGTGGCTAATTTGGTTTGGCATTTCCGATGGGATGCTGTGGAGGGAGATGATGTTGATCTTTCAGAGAAGCTAGAATTCACCGTTGTGATGAAGAACCCACTACGAGCTCGTATCTGCCCCCGAGTTAACTCTGTTTGAATTTAGTAATTACTAGTTCTTTCTATTTGCATTGTTCCCTGTTGATGGACTTCCCCCATATAGTACTGGAAGTTAGAGGGAGAATGATTATTAATGCCTTGCTGCCATATTAGCTTAGTAGTTAGTAGTGAATATAATTGAAACTGGATATTTTCTGTCTTATGTGTTGTACATTTGGTTCATTGCAGTTGTTCCTCCGTCGTTAGTTAAGCTTTTGGTGCTTGTCCTGGTGTTCGTTTTCCTTGTCATAAATAGATCGTTCAATGAAGAGATCAGTAAAACTAGAAATTCGTTTATGCTCTTTTTGGTTATTTGCCTGTACTCTGGCAGGATGGAAAATTGTTTACCTTCCCAGAGAAATTGTTGTTTTGGTCTTTGAAGGAATATATGAATTCCATGTCAGCTGAAGTCGCTCACATTTACTTTTCTGATAATGCTATTAGGCAAAACAGAAAAATAAAAGAAAAGTGGATAGAGAGAGATTATGACCTAACTATATTTTTTTGGTGAAAAGTTGTAATTGAAGGATGTTAAGCAGCATCCTGTGAGGTTATTAGGAGTATAAAAAATGGAGAGATGGCTACTTGCGTGCATAGGTGGAGTATAGCGATCATTAATCAAGGATACAGATTACTGCTAAACTTTCTGCAACACCTCCTGATGAGGATGTGGAAACTGCTTCCGCTCTGAATTCACACGTTCAAGCCTAAAACGCTCCTGAACACTTGAGATGCAGTTCTCAGCCTTTAGATCAACGCTTTCGTTGTCAAGCAGCTTGGCATAACTGTAGGTGTACTACTACTGCTGCTGCTGCTGTTAGAGTTTTGACCAGTACTCTCTGCCGGTGGAATATAAAATGAAACGTGTGGTAATAGTCACTTGCTCCTTAATTAGTGTGAAGTCTACTACAGTTGATGAGAAGGAGGTTGCAGTAGTACTATCTGGATTATAAGGAACCAGCTTGTGCTTTGGCTGATGATCATGATGATGTTGGTGATGATTAAGATGATGATAGTTGATGGACGGTCCAGCTGATTGACGACGAATCCCTTGGAGGGGTGCGTTACTAGGAACCCTGTCGAACCCATATTGCATCGCCGATGAAGGATAAAGACTTCACCAGCTTTCCTTTGATGAACCCTCGGACCTTGCGGCTTACTCCATTTCTCCTCTTATCTTTCACAAGAATGTACAGTAAATGTTCTTAAATTACAGCTTGATAGATGTTTGATTGAGTTCTGCTTTGCGTAGAGCGATGGGAGAGATCTTTATATATATAGTAATCCATAGTAGAAATGAGTACTCAGCTTGGCAATTTGTCCAATAAAGAGTTCAACCTTTCAACTAGAAATGAAGATAAACATGAAGCAGTCATGAGGTACTATTCGTGTTAGCTATATCCTGTCTTCGCTCATTATACGCCTGGAATCTTTCTTCTGCTCTAACATGTTTCTTTTAAGCCTACCAATATATTAGTAGCTAAACCAAAAATTTCTATAAATATCTAGAAGCATAAATAATTAAATACATGATTCGCTTTCCCAAGTTATGTTAGGCTGTAATAGGCTCCTGATCTTTGCGAAAGAAAACTATTTGGATTTCAGTGCATCTTGCATAAATTTATGGAGTCTAGGTATATGCGATGTTTATAATCCTGTGCGTGATTCTAATAATCTAGTTTCTGCATCATTTTAACTGGGCAGCCGATGTTTAATTTCCTGAGCTTGCTTAGCTAGAAAATCACATAAGAATCAAATTTACTTTTTCATTTTAGTTGCATGTAACTGATAAGAACAGTGTCTTTGTCAACAATTTCCAGCGTCCACTGTGAGCACATTTTCTGTCTAAGTTCAAATTTTAAACTTGATGTATTCGATCTTTAAAGTTTTTAACACTAAATTCACTATTTAAATATTATGGGCTCAATTTTAGTAATTCTTGGAATTTTAGTGAATTTTCACATATATATTTATGCTCACCATCCAAAATATTAGATTAGGATGAACACGGTACCTAAGGACTGCATTTGCCCCTGTTTCTGAGCAAACGTATAATTATTAGTCTTGGAATACATATACATATTTGTATTTTTTTCTCGATTTGTGCATTCCTTCATTAAATCCTACATTTTATTTGCGGCTTGCCTTTAAAGTCCCAACAGACCTCAAACGTCTTTTGTGCTTTTGCCTTTGAAAACCCTGTGGCGATTACAAGAACAAGCCTAATGTGTGTTGAGTGTTCAATATAATGCAAAGGAAGATGTTCATGTACCTTTTGCCTCTTGCATTGTTGCCTCCTCGTCGTACTTGTCAGTATGTAATTTTGATTGATTTTTCCATAACTTCTTTAATGTGGTATTGGGTGTCAATAACATGCTCAACAAATCTTTTTTAATATGCTACCGGATTGGACATCATTACGTCAATAACATGGAGGTCTCCCTATAGTTGCAATGAGAAGATAGCACTAAATAAGAAGATGGAGGGAATATTTGCTTTCTGACATGTACGAGCACTAAATAAGAAGATGGCTTTTCTAAAAGTATATTCTTGACCTGGTGAATGGTCTTCAGATAAGATATTCTACATCTGGCTCCTGGCCTGGATTGATGAGTCGCACATCGCACATATTCCTCGTTAACTTCCTCTTCACTCTTCCTTTCTTCTGTTAGAGACAAATTCTCTAACCCGTCTACGCATTAACAATTATTATTTCTTGCTGCTCTCCTCTGTTCAAACAGACTAATTGTTTTAAAATTAGGCTCACAGAATTAAGTACAAGATCTCGCTTCACAGCACATCCAAAGCCAGCAAAACTTACAAGTTCTCAATATGTCTTTCTTTTAATGTATTCTTCAGTTAAAACATAAACAAGACTTTTCTTCTATTAACTATGAACTTCTCCTTCTTTTTTGAAAAAGAACAATTTAAGAAATCAGGGCAGAAAACCCTCAATTTCATTACGAGCTAGATGTATAGTTTATGACTAATGTGCAATAATTTTTTTATGGATTACACTGTACAGAAGATCAATGTAGCTCATTCTAGAAAGAGCCTGATAGAAAATTCAAACAACGGATTTTCACATAAATAGTCAGATTCGCTGTTTATTTTTTTTTAATTGGTATATATAGATTATACATTAATTAGATATAATTATACATATATTGTACATGAATTATATACTATATATTATATATCCGCTAAATATTTTTCGTTTAAAAGTGATTAGGTGGGTGGGTATGTGAGTTGAGTAAAGAAAATGGAAGCATGTGTAATACTGCGTAAACAATTTGGAATCTTTACCCAAATAGTCGGTCAAATTTATTGTTTATTTTTCTATCCGATATATATAAGTTATACAATGATTATATATAATTATACATATAGTGGATAAATTATACATATATTATATATGTGCCCACTATTTTAAGTTTAAGCACTTGGGTGAGCGACTACTTAAATTAATTAATGAGGAATTATCAGAAATCACTATTGTTTTTTTTTAATATATAATTTCCCATAAGTTGGGAGTGTTGTATTACTTCAACAGATATTGTCAATGATACAACACAAGGGTAAGGATTACCCTTTCAAACTAACTGAGGTAGCAAGGTTATGACAAAAAATAGATTCACCTTCCACAAACAAAAGCTCCTAGTTTACAAAAAAAATTGCCTTGTCATATTTAATTCTAATGCTTGGAATTTGGCTTTTGTCCAAGTGAAATGGGCCTTTGGCTCCTTTGGGGAGCTGCTGCCCAGAAAAGAAAAACGTACCAGATTGTGCTTTTGACGCCATTTTTGCCAAAATATCTTCTAGATGATTAGCTTCTCTATAGCAATGGAGAATATCAATATTAGAAGTACGCCTCGGTTGAGCTATTTTCTCTGTGATCATAGCCATTTTGTAGTTGCTCTCTGTCTCCCTCTTTAGCAAATCAGCAAGAATTAGGTAGTCCAATTCTAGAGTGAAATCAGTATAGCAATTCTCAATACATCGGGAGATGCCAAAAAAGCTGCATTTGCTTCCGCAATGTTATGGTTGTTGCATCTATAAGGGACCGAATAGGCCATGATAATTTCACCACTGTCATTTCTTAAAACACCTCCCAAACCATCGCTTCCATCTATCTTGTTGAAACTTCCATCCGTCTTAAGCTTCAGTTTTTCTATCGCGGGTTTTTGCCATTGCACGACCATAAGACTTTGCTTGGGTGTAACCTTACAACTGTGTCACATAGCCTGTTCCATGGCATTTGGAAGTCACACTTTGGATATGCTTTGTGGAGAGCAGCTTTCACATTCCAACTGATTTGTTGCTGCAGCTTATATAAGTTAAATCTTTTCTGTTCACCATACCTGCAAGCACAATATTCTTTTCATAGAACCCAACATATAATAATGGGGGTAATTTTTAAAATCTGTTTATGAACAACATTTAAAGATTTAGTATTCCACCAATTATTTAAGATACTTCTAATAGGGTGGGGGTGATAGCTAATGCCAAGTTGAGAGCCAAACAGTTTCCAAGCATAACTGGTTGCCTGTCCTTCAACAAAAACATGGTGCATATTTTTATAGATAGAGTTCTCACAACAGTTACACCTAGAAACAATTTGTCTCCCAGGCCTAGCAATAACTTCATGAAAGGGGAGCTTTACATTCCAAAGCCTCCAAACCAAAAAGGATATGTTAAAAGGAACACTAGGATTCCATAACTTACCCATGAGTTATTGTTTAGGTCTAGAATTTCTTACCAGATGCCAAGCTGTCTTGTTGGAATATTTGTCGTTCTCCGTAAGATCCCAGTAGATTTTATCTTCTTTGTCATGGCTTCCAATGTCAATGCTAAAATTATGATTGATCAGATGTTCAGGAAGAACAACATTCATCTTATTCACATCCCACCTACCTTTTGAGATGAAATCACTATTGTTTAGTGGTTATTAACTTCCTATAGCTACTATATACATAATTACTTCCTTAGCTACTATTCAATTGTTACGGTAGTGTATTCGTGCTGCTGTATTCATGAATACAACAATAAAAAAGCCTAAAAATCAGGGCAGTTCAGCTGTACGTGCATGTATTCGCGCCATGTATTCATGAATACAGCAGCAAAAAGCGCCTAAAATCATGGCAGTCCAGCTGTGCGTGCATGTATTCACGCTGCTATATTCATGAATACATTAACGGCAATCACCTTAAAAATAGGTATGTCCAGTTGTATAATAACGGAAATAATATCAATTAGTGTGATACACTCCTAATATAACTCGATAAAATCAATTCTAACATGCCTCATTATCAATTCAATTAATTAGAATGATTTTTCAGTTGTATATAACTTTTGAATTTAGTGTGTTTCAATATTTTTTTTATTGTTGCATTCATTAGATTCAATGTTTGTATTTACTGTAATCGCTATTTTATATTTAGTATATTCAAATATATTTGTATTAACAATATTTTAGTTATTCCTAATACATGTGATTATTGTTGTATTCAGTATATTTCACTGGTTGTATTCACTATATTTCTATTTCTATTTAGTGTATTTTACTATATTTTAAAATTAAATATATTCACTATTTATATTTTGTTCTATTTTAATATTTGTATTCAGTGTGTTTATATCTTATATTCATGCTTATTGTATGTACAGTATACTTGAATACATATGTATTCAGTTGTATTGAAAAAAATATATACCTTCGAAATACACAAACACATGCCAAAAATATGTATTTATACAAAAATACAATGTTTTTGACTAAATTTGTACAGAATTCAATATACAGAGAAGGGTAAAAAATATCCCTTTACTATGCAAAAAAAAAGATGATATATACCTTTCATTATACTATATGTTAATAAAAACCCCGACGTTATAAAACTGAGGTAAAAATACCCTTTCTCCGTGACCGCCACCATATCAAACATCATTCCACGTGGCCTAATATTTTGCTGGGATAGATGCCATTGCCACTTCACCCCGGCCCCATTTACCCCTTCCCCCACTTCTTTCTTCACCGCCACGTTCCCCTTCACACAACCACCATAATCATTACCACCACTACAAACCTCCATCAGCTGCCCCTTCTCTCTGTAACAGAAATTTCATATTATTTACATCATTCATATAGCTTAACACACATAGTATATTGCAAAACTATTTACTCAACTCTTTTCGGGGCTCAGTATCAAATTAAAGTAGACGAAGCCATCGATCTGCAACAATATATTAAGCAGCTCTATGATAAACAATTTACTTTAACATAATCAAACTAAAAGATAATAATAATAATAATAATAATAATAATAATAATAATAATAATAATAATAATAATAATAATAATAATAATAATAATAATAATAATAATAATAATAATAATAATAATAATAATAATAACAACAACAACAACAAAAAAATCAAATGCAATTAATACAAGTTTGCAGACTTAATTTCAACTTCTTTCTTGTCCGTTCTTAAATCATTAGGCAAACACAAAACCCTTTATCCAAATCACAACTGCATTCATCACGATTTAGGCGCATAGTTTTAATCTCACTATTCACGAGCCGAAAGAATAAAATATAATAACAAAATTGACTACTAAGCGGGAATTACTGGAAGAATAAAAGTAGAGATTGAATTTTTACTTAATTACAAACGAGTAGAAATTTTAAAAAAACAGATAAAATAATCAAATGTACAACTGAACAACAAAAAGAAACGAAAGAGGAATTTGAATGCGATTCACATATTGTTGTTGAAGGATATGTAGCACACATATTATTTTCTTGGATGGTACTGAAACCGAGTTAGAAGAAAGGCCACATGGAGTCTACCTTAGCAAAATATCATGCCACATGTTGGACACGACAGTGGTCCCGACGGTGGAAGGGTATATTTGTATCAATACTATAATATTGAGGACTTTTATAAACAGATAGTATAATGAAGGGTATATATGATCCTTTTTGTATAGTAGAGGAATATTTTTGACCCTTTTTCCATACAATATATTTTGTATTATTGTATATGACTAAATAGCAAAGAAGAGAAGAAAGTTCGTCGGAGATGGCGTTTTCGGCCAAGACTCATTGTATCGCTTTATTACCTCTTCTATTATAGTTTACAATGCTTCCAATTCGACCACTTCTTCCTCTTTTCTCTCTTATTTATCGCGCTAAGAATTCCTCTTTCTCTTCAATCTCGCCATCGCCCAATGTATCTCCGCTTCCTTTTTTTTTATAAGTTTACGTTCATGTTTCTGATTTCGAGATTTTTAGACTTTATTTTATAATTTGTTTCTCTTTCGTATATCTATGATTCGGCCTATTTTGCTCGAAGAGAGAGAGAAGAAAGAGAGAGAGAAAGAAATTTTTATTTGAAAGAGAATCGTGTGTTAATTAAAAGAAAGAGAGGAAAAACATAAATAGGGTATTTCATGCCTTATTTCATACTTCAATAGTAGTATATACTATAAATATTTATATTACTATAAAATATAAAGGTAAATATAAAAAATAATATTTCAAAATAATTTTAGTTTATAATAAATAGGGCGTATACCTTTACTATAGGAGGTAAATTTTCCTTAATGCTTACGCAATTTTACAAAAGCCCATGAGAGGAGTATAGGCTGGGCGATTTGCAGCCATGCCCTACATAGCAGCCACCTTTTAACTTATACCCTATTTTTAAAAATTATTGATTTGGTAGCCAACTGACAAAAAATCCGCACTAATATGACCATTTTACCCCTGACATGACATATAAAAATCACGCACCTCCGTCTCTTCTCATATTTGAATCATGCACAAAACACTCCGTCTCTTCTCATATTTGAATCACGCACAAAACACTTCACCGATCCTCCGTCTCTTCTCAGATATCCTCTCCCAAACAAAAATTCAAACNTTTGGCTAAACTTCAGCACTAATAATATGCTTAAGTTATGTACTGTGTTCTATAATTTTTTGATGAGTTTTTTCAAAAACTTTTTCTTTAATTAAGGTATTTTTTGACTTTATAGAAAAAAAAGCGCAGAAAAACATTTTCTAATGTGCTGAAAAATTGAATGTGCTGAAGTTTTTCTCCTGGATACAATAGTTTTCTAATGAGCTTTTTTTAGTTCATTTTCTAATACTTCAGCACTAAATGTGCTGAAGTTTTTCTCCTTGATACAATAGATTTGTCATGAAAAACCTCAACACAAATATGCTGAAGTTTTTTAGTTTATTTTCTAATACTTCAGCACTGAATATGTTGAAGTTTTTTCTCCTGTGCTATGTAATTTTCTCGTGCATGCTCAAGTTAAATATCTTTGTGCTTAACTTTTGTCCTACATTAATCAGCTTTTTCATGAGCTTTGTTCTATTGNAAAAAATTAGTGAAGTTACAAATATTGATTCAAGCGGATATTCCGTAAAGATATGGTTTGATATCAAACTAAATACAAGCAAAGGTATGCTTGTAAATTCAGATGAAGAACTCAGTACTTGTATACATTTGCTCACAACTGATTCAGTTTACAAGAATTGTCATTTTGTCGTCGAAAAAATACAACGTTCTGCAACATTCAGCCAATCTCTTGACAGTATAGCAGCTTCAGAACAAGTTGGTGATTATCAGCATGATATAGGGCAGCCAATAGTGGTAGTAGACAACGAGCAACAACTTTCTAATATTACATCTGCTTCAAACTATAGAATGCTACAACAATCGCCCCCTCCTCCAATAAATTCATACCAGTTTGTGAATGAGCAA
>ML380705.1:25193-91894 GCA_005239525.1 Nicotiana knightiana | reverse complement strand
ACCTGAAGCAATACTCTCTCTCCAACCATGAATGCCACATCACGAACTTTACGATCGGCATAAATCTTTTGCTTAGACTGAGCTGCACGAAGCCTTTCCTGAATAATTTTGACCTTATCTAAGGCCTCCTGCACTAAATCTGTACCCAATAACCGAGCTTCTTCAGGCTCGAACCATCCAACTGGCGATCTACATCGTCTACCATATAATGCCTCATAAGGATCCATCTGAATGCTCGATTGATAACTATTATTATAAGAAAACTCCGCTAACTGCAAGAACTGATCCCACGAACCTCCAAAGTCAATAACACAAGCACAGAGCATATCCTCCAATATCTGAATGGTACGCTTAGACTGTTCGTCAGTCTGAGAGTGAAATGTTGTACTCAACTCAACTCGGGTACCTAACTCACGCTCAACTGCCCTCCAAAAGTGCGAAGTAAACTGCGTACCTCGATATGAAATGATAGATACGGGCACACCGTGAAGGAGAACTATCTCCAAATATATAACTCAGCCAACTGCTCTGAAGTATAAGTACTTGCCAAAGGAATGAAATGTGCTGATTTAGTCAGCCTATCCACAATAACCCAAACAGCGTCAAATTTCCTCTGAGTCTGTGGGATTCTAACAATGAAGTCCATAGTGATATGCTCCCACTTCCACTCAGGAATCTCTATCTGCTGAAGTAAACCACCAGGTCTCTGATGCTCATACTATACCTGCTGACAATTTAAGCAACGAGCCACATACGCCACAATGTCCTTTTTCATCCTTATCCACCAATAATGTGGTCTCAAATCTTGGTACATTTTAGCTGCCCCTGGGTGAATAGAATACTTATAACTGTGAGCCTCCTCAAAGATCAACTCACGAAGATCATCAACATTAGGCACACATAACCGAACATGCATCCTCAAAACACCATCATCTCCAACTATAACCTGCATGGAATCACATGCCAAACTGTGTCCCTAAGAACAGCCAAATGTGGGTCACCATCCTGACGCTTCCGGATATGCTCGATTAGAGAAGACCGAGCGACTGAACGAGCTAGAACTCTCAATTTTACCATGAAAATTCTTAGTTTTTGATTTAAAAGTGATGAAAAATAATGGGTAACTGAAAGAGTAAAGTTTATAATTGATTACCTTGACTTGGGGATGATATTTGGTGAAGAAATTCGTTCCTAGGGCTGTGGGGTTCGAAAATTTGAAGAAGAAGATGTCTGTCCGCTTTATATATATTTTTCTGCCAGCTATTCTACCTTGTTTTTCGTGCCAAACAATCCCAAAACTCGATTTTTATGTATCCAATGGATTCTTTGTGAAATTCTAGTCAATTTAGGCTTTTGAATCACTCAATTTAGCCTTATAATGAAGGAGATATGTAGGTTTTAATATTTACAATTTGTGGAGATTTTTAATACGCCGTCAGGGGCAATTTCGTAATTAACCTGAAAAATCTGGCAACCTTAGTAAAATGCCCATAAAACCCTCATACGATGTCCAAATTCGATGATTCTTTTTGCTACGGGTCCGTAATTATGATAAGGATCTAATACTTCATTCAAAACATAAATCTGAGCTCATTTGTTCAATATGATATCATTTATGCCTGAAGAAACGACGTCGAAGCATAAGAAAGAACGAGCGCAACACAACTCAAACCTATTTGAAACTCACCCGAACCCTCGGGGCTCTAAATCAAACATGCACGCAAGTCTAAACATATCATACGGACTTGCTCGTGCGATCAAATCATGAAAATAACATGTAAAACAACGAATTAAACCTCAAAACTCATTATTTTCCTGAAGAACACTTGTAGTTCATAACGTTTCAAGCGGATGTCCGAATCACATCAAACGAACTCCGTTTTTTTTTTTACGAAATTTCACAGGAAAGGCCTGAATATCATAACAAATTTGTATCGGGCTCCGGAACCAAAATACGGGCCCGATACCAATGATTTTAAACATTAATTCTTTTTTTATTTCATAAATATTTCAACAAAATAATTTCTTTCAAAAATTGATTTCTAAGGCTTGGGACCTCGGAATTTATTTCCGAGCATACGCCCGAGTCCCATATTTTATTGCGGACCTCACGGCATCATCGAAACACAGATCCGAGTCCGTTTACTCAAAATGTTGACTCAAGTCAACTAAAACCAAATTTTTAATTCTAAAAATTATTATTTCTTATATTTTCACATACAAGCTTTCCGGTTTCACGTCCGGACTGGGCACGAAATTCGAGGTAGTTTAAATTAATCTTTTTATGGCTAATAAGTCTAGAACGGAGTCTAAATTCATAAAATGACCTCTTGGGTCATCACAGCCACTTACTTATTTTTTGACACATATTGTTGGTACAATATTACCATTGGCATATGTTGTTGTTGATTCAGAAAACGACGCATCGTGGAAGTGGTTTTTTGAGCAATTCAAACATGCATATGGTGAAAAACCATATATGTGTGTTGTTTCAGATTGGAATGAGAGTATCATGAAGGCAACATCTATTGTCTATCCCGGCATGCCACATTACTCTTGCATGTGGCATATTTGAACAAATATAAGGGCAAAGTTCAAGAAGGGTCATCTAAAGTTAAGCGAATTGTACTTTGCCACAGTACGATCATACACTCTTGATGAATTTAATGAAAGGATGTCGAAGATTGAAGAGATAGAACTGCGTGTTAAATCATACTTATATAATATTGGCTATCATAGATGGTCAAGAGTACATGCAACTGTGAACAAAACTTGGACTACGACATCAAATATTGCAGAGTCGTTGAATGCTGTAACAAAAGATGCAAGAGAGCTGCCGATAGTAGAACTATTAGAGTATATGAGGACTCTTCTTGAACGTTGGACTAATGAAAAGTTATTGAAAGCAAAGGGTACTTTCACATACCTTGGGTCAAAATTCAACAAAGAATTGGAGAACAACAGAACATTATCGCAGAAGCTTAAGGTAAGATCTGTTTATTTGGTGCATAAAAATAAAATATTAACATTCAGTGTTCCCAGATTGTAGATATTTCGTAGATAATTTGTAGATAATTTGTATTCTGATTGTAAATATTTTATTTTCTGTTTGTAATGTAATTGTGGGTGAGGGCTTCAACAGATTATATCCATATTGTGATAGATGGTGTGAAGCGGTACATTGTGTGTCTTGAAAATAAGAGATGTAGCTGTGGCTAATTCCAGCTTGATGAACTTCCTTGTGCGCATGCTTTGACTTCTTTAAGGCATAGGAATGAGTCTTATGAAACCTATTGCTCGCCGTTTTACACAAGGGAGAGCCTATTGCGTACTTATGAAATACCAGTAAATCCCCTGTCTGATGAAAACAAATGGAATGTGCCACAACATATATCTGATGAAGTAGTAAATCCACCTACAGGAGGGAAAAGACAGTCAGGAAGACCTCAAAAATAAAGATACAAAACATATGATGAAATAAATTCAAAGAAGTACAAGGTGTCATGTGGCAATTGTGGAGGTGAAGGGCATAACAAAAGATCTTGCAGGAATGCACCCAAAAAAGAAATAAAATTTCATGTAGTTAACAGAATATTTCAAAAGAATTGTTAGTGTGTTCAGGATAGCAGAATTTTATGTGTAATTGTTGAAGCTTTTTAAGATCATAATGTAGTTAGTTTGAATTTTTTTTTTTGTTAAATTTTTTTTCTGTATTGAGATAATACTTTCATAGGGTGATTTGTTTATGAATGGTTTCTATATATATAATCTACCACTTTTTGACTATCTCTAGCATCCTTTACATAGTAGTTAATATTTCTCTACAATTTATCTACAATACAACTACAAAAAGATATTAAATTAACTGGAATTGACAGAATAACTACATTTTAAATAAGTACGAAAGGAGTTATATATACAAATTAACTACAAAAAGATATTAAATTAACTGAAATTGACAGAATAAACACATTATTAAATATTTTCTACAAATTATATACAAATTCAACTATAAAATAACTACAACAGATGAAGCTATATGCTAAAAATAATGTAGATCAGGTACGGTTTAGATTCAACAAATTGAATGTAAACTCAACAACATGTTTATTTACTGATTTTTACACTTTATCTACAGATAACAACAAAATAATTACATATTTTTTAATTGACATAATAACAGTATAAACATATAGTTGGAAAGGATTTATATGCTAAAATAATGAAGATCAAGTACTTTAAACATTCAACAAGTAAAGATAAAACCAACAGACTGTTTCCATTTGAACTGCTAAACAGGATAGGAAAAAACAAAACAAAGGCTACTGTAATTGTAGCGCAAGTCTGCTACAATTAAAAGACAAAAAAATTGTTCAAAAACTTGTCTACTATCTTTCTTCTAAACTAGCTCAACTAAACAACTATACTACATGTTTCATACAAAAACATTAAAACTATGTCTTTGTGTTTTCTCATTCAAAGCTGGTGCACCCTTTCTCCTTGCCAATCTGCCTGTAACCTCACTTTCACTAATTGCCCCATGCTCCTGCTTCTTTCTAGCATAGTCCCACAGTAGCGCTCCATAGCGTCTACGATGTTGGTCAATATCAGAAAGGTCTTCTGTCTATATTGATAAGTCTCCAAGACTAACATACTCCGCAAAGGCAGCAACAAATACACCACAGTCGCTGCAAAAATAAAAAAATGTCAATATTTACCAAACGATTAGAAAAAAAAAGAGTTAAATGTATAGAAAGAAAGACTATTTTGGTTACAATGATCCTTTTTTTGCTGTGGTATCTCTCCGACGATCCACTGAATGTTAAGAGGGTCGGTAACAACTTTCTCAACGTATGCCTTTGTATTTTTGAAGTTGATGTCTTTACGCTTCCCATAAAAATCGATGCATTACAAATACAAAGGGATAATAACAGAAAACTTGTCGACACAGGATTCAACAATAGGGGGATTGCGTGAAGAGACCATGGAATCATACGCATAAAGTTGCCTGTCTGCAATGTCAAAAACAACCAACACCCAGTGGAATTTTTCTACAATGTTGACGGGCATGATGACATAATCAACTTCATCCCATGCAATATTTGCGAGTAGTCTATACCAATATATTCTGCTACAACGTCATGGGGTTTGATAACAAAAAACTTCTTTTCTTGAGGATAATTTTGGAACTTTTCATAAATTTGTTCAATCCTAGTCTCGAACAAACAATCTGTTGCAGTAAACCTGGTCTTGTTGTGGGGGCCATACTTGCCTCTTTTCCTCAAGTAATACATTATAACATCAATGTGCTGCAACAAAAACAGTTTGCATTTATACTACAAGTCATCTTCAAATAATCTTCACAAAACTACAATATAACTACAATTACACTACAAATAGAAAACAAAGCATCTACAATCAGAATATAAATTGTCTACAAATTATCTACAAAAAATCTTCAAATTGGGTACATTGATTCTTACCGAGTCATTGAGGACTTGTCCGGGGTATGCCATGGAAAAGAACCACTCCTTCTTGTCAACCTTTTTCACTCCAAGGTCTAACCATGGCTTAATTTGATTGTCCTTTATGGAATACAGAGCCTTCCTCCTATATAACAAATAGATATTAAAATAAAATTTTAGAATGAAGTGGATATGTAAAAGATGAATGCTGGAATCAAAGTGTCAAATTGTGCAATCTAACCTCTTTGAACATGTGTCAGTATCGTGGTATAACCACTTGCTGAATTGATCCAACAACTCAGGATCTACATCTTGACCAATAACACTACTAAATGGGTGCTTGAGGTGAAAAATTTGAGGTCCAACCGAGGTGCTGCCACCAGAACTGTATAAAGGGAGAAATGGTGATCGGGCATGCTTTCCCGGCTGCCTTGTTCTACCGTGATGCACATGTGTTGTTTCATCTTGTATAGGACCGCCAAACTTAACCAACTGAGAGAAGTTATCAGGCAGCTCGAAATCATAAAGTGTAACCTCCTTCTTCTCACCTCCAGATTCTTCTGAATCACCTATATTCACATATTCTGCCTCTGCACCTACATTGTCATCTTCCTCATTCACCTGTTCTGTTTGAGCTGCTACTGTCACTCCGTGAATTGGAGATTGTGCATGCATATCTTACCTTTCTGTAACACCATGTATATCTAACTTAATAGAATGGTTAAATATTCAAACATAAAGAAAATATCTCAGAATACAATTTCATACCTGCATTCTCTTCATCAACTGCACCTTCAAAATGTGTATATACATCAACACGTGCTGGAAGATTTTCTTCACCAATTGCACCTTCAACATGTTCAGTTTTTTTCATTAAAAATGTTAAATCATACCGGATAATAGTGGCATGACAGATTAAGGATATATGTAGGTGCGTTATAAGATCTATATTAATCTGTAGATCTGTGTCAATATGCTGTATTTAATTGTATATATTTTGTATATATAATGTAGACATATTGTAGATATTTTATAGATAAATTGTAGATATGTTGTAGATATTCTGTAGATAATTATAGATAAAGTGTAGTTATTTTGTAGATACCTGTTTTGCTGGTGCTGGCCTGCACTGGTTCCCCACTAGTGAACTGAAATTGCTGATTGTTTATGTCTTTTGGTTGGTCAATATTTTTTGTTGAACTACCAGCAAACTGAAAGTTTTATATTAGTTAGTATATATATTTTAGAGGTGACATAAATTTTTTTGTTATATGAATAAAATTCAAATCTTACCTTTGCATCAGCTTGGTCATTTTGACTGTTTATCACCTGCAAAACAGTCTTGACTGACTTATTTATTAGCACTCGAAGGCTACCTAGTTATTAAAAGACATCTTTTCTAAAATCTGCAAGCTTTTCATCTACCTACATGTTAAAAAAAATACATTGTTAACTTCAGAATATGTCTTAACATACATTAAAGAACAGATGCACTATTATGTATATATCACAATGCTGTTTAGCAATACATGTTACCTTCTCAAGACCTCTTTCTAATTTTCTAATCTTTTTTAGAATAGACTCCTTGTCCTCTTCTCCACTTAATTCTTTGGGTTCCAATGGAGGAGCATCAACATTGGGATCCTCAGAAATATGTTCAACCTCTTGAACTATGTACTCAACTTTATCAGGCAAAGACATCACTGCAATCTCTTCAGGAGATTTATTTATGTTGGTGAACTGATGAGAAAAAAATAAATTAGCTTGATTAAGGCAGAATATGTAGAAGAATTGTAGATATTTTGTAGGTAAACTGTATAATCATAAATAAAAACCATTTACCTTGATCCATTCAGGCTTGGTCATTCTTTCTTCAATTGCAGCTAACCAAATCTGACCCTTACTAGCTGACCAGTTAAGTATGCGAGGGATTGAATTACCAATCCTTGTAGCTATATCAGTGTTGACGGTAGAGCAACACTCATACAACCATACTTGCATGGCTAATGGGAATCCTCGAATTAGATAAGAATGTACGAAAGGATTTAGCCTGTGCCTAACTGATTCCATCAATTGTCTGTAAGACTGAATACCCCATGGGTATGTCTCGTACTGACCGAATTCTACCAAATAAAACATAAAATGATCTACCAACCCAACATGGTCTTTCTCTGAAGGACAAATGAAGAATTCTAAGAGATAAAGAATACATAACTTCACTGCATCCTCGTCATTTACCCAGCTTTTGTTGGTTACAATTTGTTTAAGATATGTCTTTTCCACTTTTACCTTGTTTGAAAAGTAGCTGCTCATTATCTTACTGACATAATTCATAGTGTAACCAAAGTCTGTCACCTGGGTATGACATCTAAGAACAGTTATTAATGCAAACTCTCTCAATCCAAAATTTAGCCTTTCACCCTTTAACTCAGCTGAAAAATAGAAATCATCGGATGAATTCAATTCATACTTCATAAGAAGATGAATATCTTGATTTTGCATACATAGACTGGGAAATGACAGTAAATAACCAAAGCATGTCTTCTTGAATAGCTTCAAACCATTTGGAGACAGAAGCTCTTTAATTTGGCTAGGAATGCTAGGGTCACATAATGTGTGGAATCTAAGCACCCCATAATCAACATTATGGGGTGCAAAAAGATGTCCATTCTGCATAAATTATAAATAATCTCACATTAAAAAAGTGCTTAAAAAATATAGATACATTTACAATTTATCTACAAAATAACTACAAAAAATCTACAGAATATCCACAATTTTAAACTCTACAAAGGCAGCAACAAATATCTATAATTCTGCTGGAATTGATATTTGTATCTATAAAGCTACAAGTAATCTACAAAATAACTACAAAGAATCTACAAAATATCTACAATGTAAACAAATCAATAAAGCTACAATTATTCTTCAAAATGAAGACAACTAATCTATAATTCTCCAAAAACACAGATTACACAGATTTTAAAACATAAAACAAACTAAATATCTAGTGAAGAAATTACTAAATTCTTACCTTCACCAGTGAATGTTTCCGAACATTTTTAGGGTTTTTTTTTTGAATTTTTCTTCTTTTTTGGGAGTTTTTGAACTGGGAGACACCTTAGCTTTCTTTCCAGGTTTACTAATAGGCACATCTTCTACAAAATCGTCATCGAACACTATCTCTTTTTCTTTTCTTTTCGGTTGTTTGACTAGCGTCGAAGATTCTCCAACATTGAAATCGTGTTTTTGTTTGGTTCTAGCTTCAGCCCTGATTTGACGCGGATAATGACTATGCTTCTTATATACACTTGCATGATCATATTTCCCATGCTTTTTCGGTGACTTTGGTGATAATACACCCAAATCGAAAGAGGGTATATCAACTTCTCTAGCTTTTTAGGGCTGTGCTTCGAAGGTTTGTTCTTCTTCATTGAGGAAATTTTAAACTGAAGGAAAATGGGTGTATGAACTTTGTTGAAGAAATGTCTTCAATTTTGACTGGTTGTAGAAGAAAAAATTTGAAATTAAACGTTAATGGTGGGTTTACGGATGTTTCTGTGATTTTAGCAGAGGAAAAAAAGGTAAAGGAATGTGGGTTTGAGTAATACGTGGGTGATGATGTAGGTTTTGGGAGAGAGAAACATGAGAGGGGTGGGATTTGGAGGAATATACGGTAACATTAAGTTAGGAAAGATATACGGTACATTAATTGTACGGTTAAAACACTATATGGTATAAAATTAGTAATTAGGTATATTAAATGTAATTATATCAAACCTTAAACATTGAGGATAATAAGGTTTCCTATATGGCATAGGAATATAAAAATTCCTTTTAAGATTTGGCATATGGTAACCTAAAGTTATTCTCTCACTTCTAATGGTTCGACCACCATCCTAAAAAAAGCTCCATCAAAATTATTTTCCTTAAAAATAGCAAAAAATATTTAAAATCCTCTCTCTCTTCCCTCATAGAAACCATCATCCTAGAAATTAGGTTCCATTTCCTGCAGTAGTATCTGAAAAAACTTCCAAATATTTTTTTAATTATTTTTCTACTTTTTTTTATCTGTATGTCCAAATATATGTAACACATTAATAAGTATATTATTTGTATATCATCGTGTATAACTTATTAATAATGTGTATATCGAGAAAATATATTAAGTATTTTCCTTCTTTGTATAACACATTTCAGATTGAAAACTCAAGTTCAAGACGAGTCCACAGGTGTATCTTCTAATGTATCTCGTGTATATCTCTATATACATCAATGATATCTCATGTATATCACGTGTATCTGTGTATATATATGAATATTTGTGTTATATATATACGATATACAATGTTATATTCACGGGCGTCCAAAAAAAAATTGTGTTGCATACACAATATACAAACTGATATACATAGACGTCCTAAAAACCTGTCTGTGACATAAACTGATGTACACGATATAAAACGTGATATACACATGTCACAGTTGGATATTATTTACATTCTAAATCACTTCTAATCTAGCTCAAAATTTTCATATAGCCTCGTTTAGTTATTTTCAACCAATTTCAATCACACCCACTCGTTCAATTCAACCAAAAAAAAGAAGATAGAAGAAAAACAAAGGTGAAATATATTTTTTTTCTCTTAGTTTTTGCTTCTGGTTTTCTCTAATGTGAGATCAACCTTACCTTTTCCTCTCACTGATTTTTTTGCATAATTTGCAAGAATTTTTGCTAAACTATGAGAATGAAAGAGAGATAGAAGAAGAAATACAAGGAGAGAAAGGGGAAGGGAGCCAAAATAAGCGAGTAATTTTTTTTAGAGAAAATATATAAGAGAGTAGTTTTTTTAAAATTTGACTATATAATGCCAATTGTTTGAGCTATCTTTGCCAAATTTAATATAAGGCTAAAAAATTGCCAAATCGTATTGTGTGTTGCTATAGGATGCGAAGTTTTCATTCACGTTCTTCCGCGCTTGACAATTGTTTGAGACTATTCTTGGAAGAAACTGATTTATTTTTTTAAGAAATTCGTTTGCCAAAAGTTCATTAAATTTTTTTCTTCAAACTTTTTCAAAAGGAAAAAGGATGTTTTTCTACTTGAAACTTTTATTTGATTTTTTTTAAACTTGGAAAACACTATTCGTACTTATTACAAGTCCAAATATAACTATTTGAGGCGAAGAAACTACCGTTTGGAACTAGTTTTCACCCATAAGTTACTGTTGGAGGATAAAAAATGACCATTGAAAAAAAAGTGATTTTTTAATAAAAATGACATCCAAATACCAGACTTTTTCGAAAAATTATCGCAAAAAATCGTAGGGCTGAGGGAAAGAATATAATTGTATTGAAATGCCAAATATGGTATCGTGCTTATATGAAATTTATTATAATGCCTTTTAGTACCAATTTACGAGAAAACTCAAATGAGAGAAATGAGTTTGGATATAATGATGAACAAGAATACTTAAAATGTAAAAGTTACAAATAATAAGTAAAAACTAATTATTACTAAAATTGATAATGCCCGTCAATACTCATTCTAATCCAACGATATTTTAGGTTCTTAGGATCTATGCTTTTTGCTTTGTACATATATACAATGTATAAATCTCTCTTTAGATGTTACTATCTTTAGCGCTAATAATTTCAAAATTTATTATAATATTAGTTAATAACCAAAAATACAAAAGATATATATATATATATATATATATATATTTAAAAGAACATACTTTTTGGAACTTTAATATGAAGAAATACTTGAGAGAATATTTAATAGTAAAAGAAAAAGATGCTATAGCAAGATTAATTTGGTCGATGGCCAGAAATTTGAATATGGAAATATGATCTTTTCTAAAATTTGATTAAGAGATAGGTGACAAGTTCAAAGATAAACCAAAGTTAGAACCTTTCGTGAATAACAATCATAGTTCATTAACCAAAATTAATAAAAAAAAATATATAATTATTAGGTGAGCAACAATATTTAAGGTTATCTTATTAATTTCTACTAAAATTTTGATAAATCAATGATGGACTACCTTCTTCATATTCAAATTGATTATAGAATTCTTTTGAGACACGAAGGAAGAAGCTATGGGTTGATCAAAATCGATTTAAATATATGTGTTGTTTGGATTTATATTTTATATTAATAATTTGTTTAAAATTTTATCCTATTAGTGTTTGCATTATATGTCTGAGAATTTTGTATAGCAAGAATTTTTTCTCTATCTATCTATCTAAATATAATTAATATTATTTATTTCAAGAAATTACTCTTTTTAAATCTTAATTATATTATTTAATATTATTTTAGTATTTTTAAATGTATATACTCATTGATATGGGTACACGTGCAATGCATGTACACTAAAATTAGTACTATTATAAAAGCATGAAACCCTTAACTAAAAAGTCAAAATACCAAATTACCCTTATAAATAATATAAGTATCTTACTTATCCTAATAAGAATTCTCTAATATTAATGTACTAAATAAAATATTAAATAATTTCGGCGAAATAGTTAACTGAACAAAGAGGGAATCATTTATGATAGGGGTGGATATTAGGTACTTTGGTTCGGTATTTAAGAATTTTTGTTCGGTATTTTATTATTCGGTTTATCAATTGTGTGTACCAAATATCGTACCAAAGTATTTAGTACGATTCAATATTTCTTAATTTGGTTCGGTACGATTTCGATTTAATACATATCCATGTGTCACGTACTGCTAAGTTCTAAGAGCCTAAGCATTAAGCAAGCAGAAACAACCACTAACGGGTAAACAATCTGCCATTCTGCCTAACAAAAGGCAACAACACTAAATAAACAATCTGCCATTCTGCCTAACAAAAGGCGTGTAAGAAACATTCAAATATGCCTAACAACATGCAGTAGCACATACATGGCAGATGCACACCTGATTATCAGATTCACAACAAGTACTTGAAAGGGAAAAGAAGTAAATAAACATCACAGCAAGCTAAGATAGTAACAACCACTAACGGGTAGCAGCAGAATTAAACACCGAGTCTAGAGACGAGGGTACCCTGGAGTAGGATTTTATGCTGTTAAGGTAAGTAGCAGTTTTAACTCTGGCTTTGAGGGTATAAACCCGGAGAATTTGATATCATGTGATTGTTTGGAGGTGATACCCACGCTAGGTGACGGGCGTGTGGGTGTTCACCGCGTGGGATTGAGACTTGGTCCATCCCGTGAGGCTTAATGGCTATTATCTGTTGTTATGTGTTTACTTATTGTTGAACTTGTTTGCCTCCATGTTTGAGATCATGTTTAGGGTTTATTCATGCTCATGTTATTTGTACTCACTCATATAAATTATTGTACATGTTTACCTCAGTCTCTATTATATTGCTGATATGTTGTGATACTTGATGTGGGTTGTGTCCCCTTATTTATTGTAAATTGTGAGGCTGGAGAGGTACATGACTGAGTGAGGTCGAGGGCCTGGTTGTGAGGATATTAATACCATAGCGCGTGAGCTGTCCGTGCAAATCCAGGTAATTGATATTGTAGCGCGTGAGTGTATTGGTAAAAATGAGCTTCACACATGTAATACTTATGATGACTCTGCAATCTATGTGGAGCAATGACAACATGACAATTGGACGAGACTTTATGAAGAGGTACGAGATAAAGAGGAATGGAACAGCATATCCACGGGGTAATCAGATACGGGAATCTCAACCTAATTGAGAAGGCGAAGAGACACGGTCAGAATGAATCAAGACGGAATAAAGGGCAGATTCGGGGATCTTCAATTAATGAGCCAAAACGTTACATAACTTCAAGCAACAGTTACGGTTAATTATTGTAACGTTACATTAACGCCATTATTAGCCATTAATGCTCAATCACTGAAAAGAGTAGACGTTATATTAAGAAATTCTCTATAAAAAGGAGTAAAATATAACTTGTAAGGACACGTTCGAACCACTATTGAAATATACTTACTTTTTACGCATCTTTCTGCTTTCTATTTACAAATTTACTTACAATTATTAGCATATTCTTTGGTTATCAGAAACCTGTGTTCTTCTTAAAATAGCTTTGGCAGAGAATCTAATTCTTTGGTTAAACAAATTTGTTCCGTTACCGGGAAACTGATAATCTCTATTTTTTCTCAAACAACATTCTGTAAATTATGTCGAACGCCAATACAACAACCAACAAAGGATTGGAACTTCAGTTCCATCACCTTCAGGTTCCCCACGAAGCTCAAGGGAACATTCCCCAGAGAGATCTAAAACTCAAAATAATAATCACAATGGAAATGAACAAACAGGAGAATAAGATCCTGTAAAACAAATGGTTAGTGAATATGTGACTCAAGCCTTACAAGATTTCATGAGGGGACTGCCAGCTGCATCACCTACACCTCCTCCTAACATCACCGCAATTGTGGAAAATTCACAATCCGGACTAGCAAACTCCGGAAGTAGAGGCACTCCAAATGAGTCCCTCGAAGCAAGACCAGGTATGTCCAGTAATCCAGAATTACAGTCTTTATTACTAACCTTGCAGAAACAGGCGAAGGAACAAAATGACCGAATCGAGAAAATTCCTGGAGTGCCACCTGTTATCAAAGGCATTGACGTTGATAGATATTGTAAACAACCTTGGAAGCCAAATGCAGCACCCTTGCCTATTCCCAAGAAATTCAAAATGCCTGATATTCCCAAGTACGACGGGACAACTGATCCACGTGATCATGTAACTGCTTTTACTACAGGAGTAAAAGGAAACGATCTGACTAAACAAGAAATTGAATCAGTACTAGTCAAGAAGTTCGGAGAGACACTCACCAAAGGAGCACTAACATGGTATTCTCTTCTACCCGAAAATTCTATTGACTCTTTTGCTGAGCTTGCAGATTCTTTTATAAAAGCACATTCCGGTGCACAAAAAGTCGAAAAAAGAATGGAAGACATATTCAAGATAAAACAAGGAGACGCGGAGTTGCTCCGAGAATTTGTAGACAGGTTTCAACGAGAAAGAATGCTGCTACCAAGGGTACCCGACAATTGGGCAGCAATGGCGTTTGCAAGCAACTTAAATGACAGAAGCTCAGAAGCCATGAGAAGACTCAAGGAAAGCTTGAGAGAATTTCCAGCCACGACATGGAACAATGTCTATAACAGGTACAACACCAAGCTACGAATAGAAGAAGACACCATTGCTCAATCAAAAGCTAAAGATCGAGCCAGTTCTAGACGCTCCGAACCAGAAAGGAGAACAGGTACGATCCATATATGGGACCTTCAGGACGAGAAACTCGTTCCAGGTTTGAAAACACACGGTCAGAATATAAACCGTCAAATAGAGATACGAACTCATCCTACTCAAGATCTAGAAAAGACCGGGAGGAACGGAACATAAGTAATGCAAGAGTCAGAGACTACAACTTCAATGTAAGTACTTCTGAATTAATTACCGTACTGAGAAACATGGGCGATAAAGTTTGATGGCCCAAAGAAATGAGATCTAATCCAAACAGAAGGAATCCAAACTTCTAGTGCGAATTCCATAACGATCATGGACACAGAACATCAGATTGCACATTGTTGCAAGGTGAGGTAGAACAATTATTAAAACAGGGCTATCTAACAGAACTATTTAGTGAAAAAGGCAAACATGCATATATGAAGAACATGCAAGAGCGCCCGAAACCTCCATCTCTAAAGAGAACAGTGAATGTTATACACGGAGGAGGGGAGGTGAACAGAGTAGTCTGCAAATTACACACGGGAAGCGGATTCGTGAAGACATGGAAGCAGACAATATAACGTTCGACAATGTAGATGGCAATGGATTGCTGCTTCCTCATAACGACACTCTGGTAATATCTCTACTCATACATGACACTAATGTAAAAAGAGTGTTGATTGATACAAGTAGCTCAGTCAACATCATTTTGTTGAGAGTTGTGGAAGAAATGCTAATGGAGGATCGAGTAATCCCAAAAGCAGAGCCTTATCTGGGTTTGACAACTCTACGATCATAACAAAAGGAGAAATTGAGCTTAGTACCTATGCAGAAGGAGTAATCAAAAATACGAAATATCAAGTCATTGACACCGATATGGCTTACAACGTAATCATGGGGAGACCATGGATCCATGACATGGAAGCAATACCATCTACTTTACGCTAGGTAATAAAATTCCCTTCCAAATGGGGAATTCAACAGATTCAAGGCGATCATCAGACCTCAAGGAATATAAATTCAGTAGTACACTCAAACAAAACAGAGGTAGCTGAAGAGTCAAAAGACGAGGAAATATCCCAATTAGGTACAAAATAAGAAATTGGAACCCAATAGGTACGGAAGAAGGAAGCCACGATAAGGTGAACCAAATCACCACAGATGCAACATCAACACATACGGACATGGATTCCAGACCCGATGTCATTCAGGAGCCAGAAGAAGACGAGCATATCAAAACAACTATTGAGAAGCTCGAAGCTATCCCACTGTTCAAGCAAAAACCTGAGCAAAAATTTCATATAGGCACGAGGCTAAGCCCCGCAAGAAGAGGTAAGTTAATTGAATATTTAAAAGCTAACTCAGATTGTTTCGCCTGGTCTCATTCAGATATGATAGGTATACCTCCGGAAGTGATGACTCATAAACTAAATGAAGATCCATCATTCGTGCCTGTCAAGTAAAAGAAAAGAAAGCAAGGACCATTCAAGAACCAAGTGATCGATGAAGAAGTACAAAAACTCTTGTTAATTGGTTCAATACGCGAGGTAAAATATCCTAATTGGTTAGCTAATACTGTAGTGGTACCCAAAAAGAATGGTAAATGGAGAGTATGCGTAGATTACACAGATTTGAATAAAGCATGCCCCAAAGACTCCTTTCCATTACCACACATAGATCAAATGATTGATGCCACTGCAGGTCATGAATTGTTGAGCTTTCTAGATGCATATTCTGGTTATAATCAGATAAAAATGGATCCCTCAGACGAGGAAAAAACTTCCTTTATTACAAACAGGGGGACTTATTGTTACAAAGTCATGCCTTTTGGCCTGAAAAATGCTGGAGCCACGTATCAAAGGCTAGTGACCAAGATGTTCCAGGAACATCTGGGGAAAACAATGGAAGTATACATTGGTGACATGCTGGTAAAATCAACTCAAGCGGAAGATCATTTCCATCATATTTCAATCACCTTCGAAATCCTGCGCAGGTATAACATGAAACTAAATCCAGGAAAATGCGACTTTGGTGTTGAATCAGGTAAGTTTTTGGGTTTCCTTGTATCAAATAGGGGTATAGAAGTAAACCCCGTTCAAATTAAAGCTATTGATGAAATACCTGATATACTTACGAGAAAAAAAGAAGTTCAAAAACTAGCAGGAAGAATTGCAGCCTTAGGAAGATTTATCTCTAGGCCTTCGGAGGTGAGTTTTAAATTCTCTTCAGTTCTAGAAAAGCAGAATCAGTTCGAATGGACTGAAGAATGACAACAAGCTCTCAAAGATCTGAAGGCCTATCTATCAAAACCCCCACTGTTGTCTAAACCAAAAGAGGGGGAGAGACTGTATGTCTATCTTGTCGTAGCAGAAATTGCCGTAAGTGCAGTACTGGTAAGAGAAGACAGAGGTAAACAATCTCCGATTTATTATGTAAGCAAGTCTTTATTAGATACTGAAACTAGATATCCTCATCTAGAAAAATTAGCCTTAACTCTAATCATGTCAGCTAGAAAGTTGAGACCATACTTTCAATGTCACCCAATCACTGTTGTGACCTCGTATCCACTAAGGAATATTTTTCATAAACAAGAGTTATCAGGGAGATTAGCTAAATGGGCAATAGAATTAAGCGAACATGACATAATATATCAGCCTAGGACTGCAATAAAGTCTCAGATTTTAGCTGATTTCAGCGCTGATTTTATTACTAGCATAATCCCTGAAGTGGAAAAAGAGTTACAACTCTTCAACGGGGCTAATCCAGGAATTTAGACCCTATTTACTGACGGATCTTCTAACATAAAAGGAGCCGGCTTGGGAATTATTTTAATATCACTTGCGGGTGAAAAGATGCGACAAGCCATTAAATTTTATCCCATAACTAACAATGAAGCAGAGTACGAAGTTGTCATTGCACAGCTTGAACTAGCACGAGAACTCTCAATTAAGTAAATCGTGATCAAAAGTGACTCTCAACTAGGGGTAAAACAGATGCAGGGGACTTATACTGCAAGAGAGGCTCGGATGCCACAATATCTAGAAAAGGCACGAGACCTAGAAAGGCAATTCCAGTCATGGAAAGTTACGCAAATACCAGAGAGGAAAATGCAGAAGCGGATGCATTAGCTAACCTCGCAGCAGTTGCCGACGTAACAAATAAAGACAATACAATTGTCATACACCTATTTCATTCAGCAATCGACCAGGACAAAAATGAGGTAACATTTACCAATTTAACCTGGGATTGGAGAAACAAAATTGTAAACTTTTTGCAGAACGACGCCGTGCCTGAAGATAGAAAAGCAGCTCAAGCACTTCACCGGAAAGCTGCGCGGTACTGCCTAGTTCGTGAAACTTTATACCGTAAAATGTTTGGAGGTCTCCTATAAAAGTACCGTGGACACAATATAACGGAGTACGTGATAAAGGAAGTACACGAAGGACACTGTGGAAACCATGCAGGCGCAAGATCCTTAGTCAAAACCCTAATCAGAGCAGGGTACTATTGGTCTAAAATGGAGGAAGATGCTGAGAGCTTCGTAGCTAAATGCGAAAAATGTCAGCGATATGCCAACAATATGCACCAGCCAGCAGAATTACTCCAACAAGTGGTGTCACCATGGCCATTCATGAAATGGGGCATGGATATAGTGGGACCCCTTCCCCCAGCTAAAGGAAAGGTACGTTTCTTACTCGTATTAATTGATTATTTCACAAAATGAGTGGAGGCAGACGCTTTTCAATAGGTGCGAGAGAAAGAAGTCAAAAGCTTCATATTGCGACACATAATATGCCTCTTTGGAATACCAAAGGAGATCGTATGTGACAATGACCCATAATTCATAGGCTCACAAATCACAGAATTCTTCGAAAGATGGAAAATCAAGAGAATCACGTCATCACCATATCACCCCGTGGCTAATGGGCAAGCCGAGTCAACAAACAAAGTCATTGTCAACAACATAAATAAACGGTTGGAAAAAGCCAAGGGAAACTGGCCTGACGAGCTACCGGCAGTATTATAGGCTTACAGAACTACTGCAAAAGTAGCCACGGGAAAAACTCCATTCGCGCTTGTCTACGGTTCAGAAGCATTAATACCAATGGAAATCGGCGAACCAAGCACGAGATTCACAATGGCAACGGAAGAAACAAACAACGACGAGTTAAGGACAAATTTGGATTTGCTCGAGCAAAGAAGAGAAGCTGCATTAATACGTATGGCAGCCCAAAAACAAATTATAGAGCGATATTACAACAGAAAATCTCACCTCAGATATTTCAAAATTGGGGACTAAGTCTTCCAATCAACAAAGGAAGCTGGTGCAGGAAAGCTAAATCCAAACTGGGATACAAAGTCCGTGGTGTTGCTGGAAAAGGCGCTTACGAGCTGGAAACTATGGACGACAGAATCTTACCAACCAGTTGGAATGCTGTTCATTTGAAAGAAGTATTACTTCTGAAGTAAAGGGAATACCCCCGGTCAGGTATCATTACGTTCGATTTTACTTTTGTACAGTTAAAGTTATAATGACCATTTTAGATGATAGACAAAAAGCTAACCCATCACCAGATGATGATAGACCAGCATAGACACGAGGAAGTAACTGAATTCCCGGTCTAGGGTTACAACTTTAGTCATCATCTAAACTATATAACTTCGAGTCTCGTATGTTTTTCCTTTTCAGGAAAAGGACCACAAGGAAGGAATAGTCAAGTGCTCGAGATTTCATTCTTCAAAGCTCAAAACTTGGGGGACTATACAGTATGGAAGGCAAAGAAGAAGCAAAGAAGACTATCAAAAAGTCAAAGCTCAAGCTTGAAGATCCATCTTCCCAACAAGTCAAGTACTATGAGCAAAATCAAAGAGCCAAAGACAAAAAACACAAAGCCAAAAACCTTCAAAAAAACATATTCGTAAATGTAAACGAATGTTTAGGTTAAGGGCAGAATATTAGATACGTATAAAAATGCACATCCTTGTACTTAGTCAAAAACTGTTGTAAATGAAAACAGTTACGGATGAAGCAACATCCTTGTACTTATTAAAAAACTGTTGTAAATAATAACAGCTACAGATGAGAAAAGCATTATCCTTATATTGATTCAAAAACTGTTGTAAACAAAAACAGTTATGGGTAAAAATTCATACCCGTATATTTATTCAAAAACTGTTATAAATAAAAACAGTTATACCCTTGTATTAATTCGAAAAAGCTGTTACAAAAGAAAAATAGTTACGAGTACAAGTTTATACCAAATGTTGTAAGAAAAACAGTTGCAAAGGAGTTATGGACGATACACAAAAACATGTAAAATGTTGCGAAAGTTCGAAACAATACAAAGACTTTCTTAAAAACATTGTCAAAGAAAAACATGTGAAATTCCTATCTCTCTTTTGTAAATTTACACCATATGAAGTTGGGACATCTTCTTCATTAAGTGTCGATAAAAAAAGGGCCCTATTTTATAAATCGTGCCTATTACGAAAAAAGGTACAAAAAATCTAAGCATTTTTTAAAATGCAACGTCAAAAACTCAGAGGTAAATCAAAAACCTCAAAAAGAAAGCATGCAAAGATTTAAGAGTGAAAACAAAAACTCAAAAGAATCGAAAGTCATGCCGATATTACTATTAATATATAGTGGAAAAAAACTAAGTATTAACTTAGTTTTAGCCTAATTTGTTTATACAAAAGTTGCCCCTAAGTTGTCAGTTGGGGACTTACAAAGGACCGAACTTTACCCCTAGTGGGACTGGGGGTAACCACCAATTGTTGCAAATAAAAAAAAAAAAGAGGAACCAAGTTCCTTAAACTTTTTCACTAGATGGGGGGTTGTCTTCACTGGCAGGAGGAGCGACTTGAGATGGCAAGACACGAGCAGCAGGGACCTCAGCCTCAGGTGAAGAGAAATTCTGACTTTGCTGAGACTTCTCAATCGCCTCTCTAGTTTTAGCAATTTCGGATTCCAATTCAAAACCCTCTTGGCCGATTTCCGTCAATGTGTCAAGATGGGCATTAAAATAAGCCCAGCTAACATCGACGGCTGCTTTGTCTTCAAGAGCCTCGTAGTCTTTCTCCCATTGTTCAGCTTCAGCTCTTAGCTCATCTCTTTCAGCGACGACAACATCATGAGAGGCCTGTAAAAGAGCGATGGATCTTTCTAGAAACTGGACCTTCTCTGAAGAGTTACAAAGGTCTTCTTGGGTTTGGGTGAGCAATTGAACAAGTTCGCCAGAGTACACCTCCTTCTGGTCCAACAAAGCCTTCAGGATCCTAATCTCCTATGTGGCACGGGAAAGCTGCTCAGCAAATGAAGACTCTAAGATACTTTTGTCCTTACCTTCCTGGTTCGAAGACGCCTTCTCAATGGCCAGTTCTGCTGCCATAACCCTAACTTGCCGCTCCAAGGTACACTTTTCCTCCTCTATTGCCTCCATGTTAATGCTGTAAAATCTCGTACTGATCCTTCCAATTATCAGCCTTAATATGGAAGTCATTTGATGCTTGTTCCGTTTGAACAATTCTCTTCATTAGCTCTATGACTATAAGGTTGATCTACATAAAATGATAAATTATATACGGTAAGAATATATAAGTACATATGGAGGAAAAGCAAGTTTTACCTTTAAGTACGAGTGCACAATCTCGTTCATCCAAGTCAGGGAGCTTTGGCTTTCCAGCTTAGACTTCTCAGTCGAACCTATCAATGGCTTTAACCATACATCAGCCTGGCCCGACTTTTTCAAGAGGCTGCCCGCCGCAGGAACCTCTATTGTAACTTGCTTCATCACCCCCTGCTGGAAGAACCTACTTCAACAGCAGAAGGCACGGAATTAGGGGCGGGCGAATGAGCCACATACGGAGTAGGTTGAGGAGAAGAAACGGGAGCAAGAACGGAAATGGGAGCAGAGGCAGCAACGGGAGCAATAAACGAAAGTTTCTTAGCAGCAGGAGGAGAGAAAACAACAAGAGGAGCTTCATCAGAGATGGTACCAAAACCTTGTTGGAACAGGTGATCAACAGACTCACAAACAGGAGAGGGATTTTCATCTTCAGGAGCGGAAAGCTCTAATTCAGGCACATGAGGATCAACAAAGGGTGAAGATTCATCATCAAAGACCACCCTCCTCCTACGTGACATATGGACCAGCGAACCCTCCTCTTCCTCTTCCTCCTCTAAGTTCCTGGACCCACTTGATTTTCTTTTTGACGAGGAGGAACCAACAATGATCTCCTGGGCCTTAGCTAGAGACAGCCTTGAAGAGGACATAACCACAGCAAAAACTCCACGAGCAGGAAACCCTACCAAATNTCCTCTTCCTCTTCCTCCTCTAAGGTCCTGGACCCACTTGCTTTTCTTTTCGACGAGGAGGAACCAGCAATGATCTCCTGGGCCTTAGCCAGAGACAGCCTTGAAGCGGACACAGCCGCAGCAGAAACTCCACGAGCAGGAAACCCTACCAAATAAAAGGGGTCAGATAAAGCTCAAAAAGAGAAGAAGTAAAAACAAAAAACTTCACTTACCGTGGGTCTTCACCTTCCAGCCAAACCTCAAAGAGAGGTACTTCCACGAACGTTCTTTTAAAGGAGCGATTGACAAGATTTTTTCTATCAATCACGGAAACCGGAGACATTCTCGACGGTTCCCATGGTTGCTGCAAAAGAAGAAGAAACAGTCACAGTACTGAAAGTTCATCAAAGGTGAAGAAAAGGAAAGGGAGAAAAACTGTACTCACGTGCAAAGTTCCACTTCTCAGGGAAGGGGAAATTTTCTTCACCTACTAAACCTGCAGTAGGGACAGCAACATACCGGACATACCACCCTCTATCTTTGTCATCATCTGGAGTAACTAACACCCTTGTACTCCTAGTCGTGAAAGTAAACACTCCTTGGCGGAACAACATCGGAGAATAAAGGTGAATAAGATAATGAAAAGTAAAGGGCACGGAAGCTAAATTGGCCAAATACCTAAGGCACACGACTATTCGCCAAATAAGAGGACCGACTTGTCCCAGACAAACTTTGAAGAATTGACAAAACTCGATGATAACAGGGTCGATGGAAGCTTGAATCCTAATGTGAAGGGATAAGTATAGACATAAAAATATCGATTCTCGTAAGAGGTTATTCTGTAGTTATCGTTAGGAACAAAAACAGGAAAATCAGGCTTCCAATAACAATCCCGGCGTACAAGAGACACTAAGCCCTCTATTATTTGGGTATGATGAAGGTCAGCACTGTCATGTGATGACATTGAAGAAAGCTGCTCACTCATGGCTTGACTATCCTTGGCAAAAGAAAACTCCGCAGGAACAATCTCATCGACTCTCGGCTCACGAAGCGGTTCATTGTGTTCTCTACTCTTTGATGAAGATCTAGAAGCCCTAGCCCTCGAAGAAGACGAAGGAGTGTTAGACCTGGAAGATAGCGGGGGAGAAGAATAAGAAGAAGAACCCCTGGAAGGAGTAGAATTTAAGCTCCTAAGCCTACCGCCCCTCCTACTCCGTGTTGGAGCAGAAGAAGGAGTCAGTTCATCTATAATGATGACCTTTTTAGATTTCTGTTTTGAATAAGACATATTTACGAAGATGAAAAATGTACAAATAAATAAAGAAGGTTAGAAGTTTTCCGTGAAAGTAAATAAAGGAAAAGGGGTATTTATACTCAAAGGTAACCGTAAAAAAATGAAAAAATACAGTGATGTGAAAGTCATAATTGAAGCTGTCACTTCGAGACCGATGCAGCCGCAAAAAGCCCTAAAAGGCGCTGAATAATTGTAGAACCAATCCAGGAAAGCCACATGGCATGAGCATTAAATGGAAGTGACAAGAGACGAATACATTCAGAGACGGATGCAATGGAACGAGTGAAGCGGCGGAAAAATGTTCCCCCCATAAATGAGTATCCACTTACCAAATATTAATCGATAAATAAATAGTAAGTGGGGGGACTATCTGTATTGGTAAAAATGAGCTTCACACGTGTAATACTTATGATGACTTGCAATCTATGTGGAGCAATGACAACATGACAACTGGACAAGACTTTATGAAGAGGTACGAGATAAAGAGGAACGGAACAGCATACCCACAGGGTAATCAGATACGGGAATCTCAACCTAATTGAGAAGGCGAAAAGACACGGTCAGAATGAATCAAGGCAGAATAAAGGGAAGGGATCTTAATTAATGATCCAAGACATTACATAATCTTCACCCAACAGTTACGGTTAATCATTGTAACGTTACATTAATGCCACTATTAGCCATTAACGCTCAATCACTGAAAAGAGTAGATGTTATTTTAAGAAATTCTCTATAAAAGGGAGTAAAATATAACTTGTAAGGACACGTTCGAACCACTATTGAAATATACTTACTTTTAACGCATCTTTCTACTTTCTACTTACGAATTTACTTACAATTATTAGCATATTCTTTGGTTATCAGAAACCCGTGTTCTTCTTAAAATAGCTTTGGCAGAGAATCTACTTCTTTTTTTAAACAGTGAGCTTTCCGAGTATCACGTGAGTTGTCCGTGCGTCTCCAGGTATTGATATGGTAGCACGTGCGCTGTTCGTGCTTAGCTCAGAGTGATGATGTGGCACGTGAACTGTCCGTGCTTAACGCAGAGTGTTGAGTGCTGAGTGTGAGTGATGAGTACCGGAGTGACATTGTTGTGAGGTCATATTCACTTTGGTTGTTGCTGTATTATCTGTTAAATTTCTTTGTGGCATTTACTAAGTTATGGGAATTTACCTGTTTATTTATGTTATTGATAAATTGTGAAAAATAAATAATTGGACTGTTTTTCTTAGCTCGTCACTACTACTCAATTTCTTAGTTATTTCTGTAACTACTGAGTTGGTTGTACTCATACTACACCCTACACTTCATGTGCATATCCAGGTGAGTTGGAGCGCGGCGATCATTGATTTCAGGCCGGCTAACTGTGGAGATTGCAAGGTAGCTGCCAGCGTCCGCAGGACCTTGGCACTCTTTCTACCATTTGTTCTTTTAGACAATACTATATTTTAGTTCATAGTTTTAGACGCTCGTGACTTAGTGACACCCCAATGTTTGGGGCTAGCTTTCGTATTTTTTTTTATATTAGTTATATTCAGAATCGATTTAGTTTATGAGAAATTTAAATGTTGATATTGTTTTATTAATTTCAAATAATGGATTTAGTAGTAATTTTTGAAATAGGCTTGCTTAGTAACACGATAGGCGCCATCACGACCATGTTTGGATTTTGGGTCGTGTAAAGGTGGTATCAGAGCCTAGGTTACATAGGTCTCACGAGTCATGAGCGCGTTTAGTATAGTCTTGCGAATCGGTACGAAGACGTCTGTACTTATCTTCGAGAGGCTACAAAACCTTTAGGAAAACTTCACATTCTTGAATTCTTATTGTGCAGTATTTATTCAGCTGGAAGCGTAACTCTTTGATTTCCTTCCACGCATTCGTATGTGCACATGAGCGCCCGATAACAGTTGTGCATCAACGACTTATGATTCCTTAGATGAGGTGCGAGATGTGATTTCTGTGTGTTGATGTTGGGCTAGTCTGGAGGACTTGAGGCCGGATTTTGATTGTCGCTTGAGCACCGAGGTGTTGATTGTGTGAGCGCATATTTGTGGACTTATATGTCCGGTAGTGTCTCTATTAGTGGAAATGGTGGCTGGATGGATACATGATGTGTATGATGTGACCGCGAGATTAGTTCATATGATTTGAATGTGACGAAAAGGTATTATTGAAGGTTTCAACTAATTGAGACTCCGGGTATGTTTTTAGACTCGTTCAAGGACGAGCATTTGTTTAAGAGGGGGAGGATGTAACGACCCGGCCTGTCATTCTGAGAGTTATAGCCCCGTTTCCCCCATTTATGCTTATTTATGTATTGTTCAGCTGCGTTGAGTTGTATCAAGTTGGTAGGCTTGGGTTCAGAGTAGTTTTGGAGCGAACTGAACACTTAGTCTCTTAGTTAGAAAGCTATGTTAGAAAAGTCAACCGGAAGTTGACTTATGAGTAAACGAATTCCAATTAAGATTTTTATGATTCAGGTAGCTTCGTTGGGTGATTTTAGACTTAGAATTGAGTCTGGAATGTAATTTGAAGGTCCGTGGTAGAATTAGGCTTGAATTGGCGAAAGTTAGAAATTTGGCGATTTTGGTCGACTGTGAAAAATTAGGAATCGGGGTCGGAATGGAATTTCGAAAGTTGAAGTAGGTTCGTAGTGTCATTTGTGATGTGTGTGAAAAATTTAAGGTAATTCAGACGTGGTTTGATAGGTTTCGGCGTCGTTGGCGAATTTTGGAAGTTTAGAAGTTCTTAAACTTGAATTTGAGGTGGATTTGGTGTTTTGGTGTTGTTTTGGCTGTTCCGGAGGTTTGACTAAGTTCGGGAAGTGATATATGACTTTTTGGAATTATTGGTTGAGGTCCGGAGGGCCTCGGGTGAGTTTCGGATATGTTTGGGTTGTGTTGCACTCATTTTTCTTGTATTTCGACGCCGTTTCTTCATGTATAAATGATATCATATTGAGTAAATGAACTCTGATTTCTATTTTGATTGAAGAATTAGATTCGTATCGTAATTACAAACCCGTAGCAAAAAGAATCATCAAATATGGACATCATAAAACGAATTTATGGTCATTTTACTAAAAATAGGGTTGCCAGATTTTTCGGATTAATTACGAAATTTCCACTGACGACGTATTTAAAAATCTGCACTATTTGCAAATATTAAAACCTACATATCTCCATCATTGTAAAGTCAAATTGAGTGATTCAAAAGCCTAAATTGACTAGAATTTCACAAGAAATCCATTGGAGGCATAAAACGAGTTTTGGGTTCATTTGGCACGAGAAACGAGGCAGAATATCAGACAGAAAATATATAAAATTAGGGTTTGTTCATTCGGTCATATTTTGAGTTGGGGAGCTCGAATTTGGGCGATTTTGGAGGCGATTTTCATCATAGGGATTGGGGTAAGTGTTCTATACTCATTTTTGGTTATATTTCATGAAACCATCTTCGTTTTTGGGATTTGATTAATGATTTCAAATTGAAATTGAGGGAGTTAGGGCTTGAGTTTTGGAGAGTTTTAGGTAGGGATTTGAGGGACCACACGGAGTCCTATCTTGATAAATTTTATATGGTTAGACTCGGGAGAGGACGAGGGTTTTGATTCTGCCATTTTTGACTGAATTCGAGACGTGGGCTCGGGGACCAAGTTTTGACCGATTTCGGATTTTTGGCATATTTTGTAGTTTTTATTGTGGAATTTGATTCGTTAACCTATGTTGATGGTATTAATCTGATTATGGTTTTATTCTGAGCTTTTGGAGACCGAGTCTAGAGACGAGGGCACCCTAGAGTAGGATTTTCGCTGTTAAGGTAAGTAACAGTTTTAACTCTGGCTTTGAGGGTATAAACCCAGATAATTTGATATCATGTGATTGTTTGGAGGTGATACCACGCTAGGTGACGGGTGTGTGGGTGTGCACCGCGAGGGATTGAGACTTGGTCCATCCCGTGAGGCTTAATAGATATTATCTGTAGTTATGTGTTTACTTGTTGTTGAACTTGCTTGCCTCCATGTTAGAGATCATGTTTAGCCTTTATTCATGCTCACGTTATTTGTACTCAGTCATAGAAATTATTGTACATGTTTACTCTAGTCTCTATTATTCTGCTGATATGTTGTGATACTTGATGTGAGATGTGTCCCCTTATTTGTTGTGAATTGTGAGGCTGCAGAGATACATGACTGAGTGAGGCCGAGGGCCTGGTTGTGATGATATTAATACCTTAGCGCGTGAGCTGTCCGCGCGGATCAAGGTAATTGATATTGTAGCGCGTGAGCTGCCCGCGTAGCACGTGAGTTGTCCGTGCGGATCCAGGTATTGATATGGTAGCACGTGAGCTGTCCGTGCTTAGCGTAAAGTGATGATGTAGCACATGAACTGTCCTTGCTTAGCGTAGAGTGTTGAGTGCTGAGTGTGAGTGATGAGTACTGGAGTGACACTGCTATGAGGTCGTATTCACTTTCGTTGTTGCTGTATTATCTGTTAAATTTCTTTGTGGCATTTACTAAGTTATGGGAATTTACCTATTTATTTATGTTATTGATAAATTGTGAAAAATAAATAATTGGACTGTTTTGCTTAGCTCGTCACTACTACTCAGTTCCTTAGTTATTTCTGTTACTACTGAGTCGGTTGTACTCATACTACACCCTACACTTCATGTGCAGATCCAGGTTAGTTGGAGCGCCGCAATCGTTGATTTCAGGCTGGCTAACTATGGAGATTGCAAGGTAGCTGCCAGCGTCCGCAGGACCTTGCCACTCCTTCTACCATTTATTCTTTTAGACAGTACTATATTTTGGTTAATAGTTTTAGACGCTCGTGACTTAGTGACACCCCGATGTTTGGGGCTAGCTTCCGTATTTTTTTAATATTAATTATATTCACAATCGATTTAGTTTATGAGAAATTTAATTGTTGATATTGTTTTATTAATTTCATATAATGAATTTAGTAGTAATTTTTGAAATAGGCTTGCCTAGTGATCACGCTCAACTATGTCTAATAAAAGACTAAGCGGGCGTTGCAAATATAATCCGGGGTATTATGCCCAGAGTCGATCCCACAGGGAATTTACGTATCAAGCAAGCTGTTAGAATACTCAACTGTCACTTGATGTTATTTAAATTACTAACACTAAAGATTAAAACTAAAGATTAACTACGCTAAGGTGTAAACAATTGTAATAAAGATCTAAGGTTATGGTTTCCCCCGTCGGTGAATTTACTTCTCGGATACTTTATATAGCTTGATTAGTTGTCTTTATCAATCATGAACACTCTATTTACCATAAATATCTCTCAAGTAATTATGATAATTTACTAGACGCACTCTCTCAAGTTACGCTAGCTAGATTGCATTACAGTTCACTTTAGATTGCACCCGAGGTATCGTTATCTCTAATCCAACCTCTAAACCCTCGGTTATGACTTTCATCTATACTCCGGGAGTGATGTTGTTCAAACAACTACCTAAATATGCACTCTCTCTCAAGTAGATACATAATAAATAGGCACAGCTAATTGATGGCCATTCAATTAACTACAACAAGAACGTAGTTGAACAATTAGAGATTAATCAACCAATCGACGCTATATTAATAACAAAATAAGTTCATCCCCCAACGGGTTTTACCAAAACCCTAGATTAAAGAAGTTAGCTAAACAAGTTCATAAGAATAAAATCTAAAATAACTTGCATAATTAAACTACAAAGTAATGAAGAAAATCTGTACAATTTGATGTCTTGCCGTTTGAATCCCTTCTCTCCTCTTCGAATTACTCGTCTGCCTTCCAATCCTCTTAAGTTGTGTTTTAGTATTCTATTTATATGTTTAGGACAAACCCTAAACGTGTAGGAGACTTCTATTCCAACCGGGAAACATTTAAACGTGCAAGGCATGGCCAGGCGTTTGGGCTCTGACGCCCAGCTATAGCCCAATGCACTCCTCCTCGCCTCTTGAGCGTATTTTCGATGTATTTGCATCCATTTAGCTCGGTTTCCATCTCCAATTCACCTACACATGAAATAGACTCTATTATGCATATAAAAGTATATTTTTATCATTAACGCACATAAAATGTAGGGCATATAACATGTTAAACCATGAATTCTAGCCTCGCATCACCTAGTAACACGATAGGTGCCATCACGACCATGTTTGGAATTTGGGTCGTGACAAGGTGGTATTAGAGCCTAGGTTAAATAGGTCTCACGAGTCATGAGCGGGTTTAGTAGAGTCTTGCAGATCGGTACAGAGACGTCTGTACTTATCCTCGAGAGGCTGCAGAACCTTTAGGAAAAGTTTGCATTCTTGAATTCTTATTGTGCGGTATTTATTCAGCTGGAAGCATAACTCTTTGAATTCCTTCCATGCATTTGTATGTGCACATGAGCTCCCGGTATCAGTTGTGCATCGACGGCTTGTGATTCCTTGGATGAGGTACGAGATTTGATTTTTGTGTGTTGATGTTGGCCGGATTTTGACTGTAGCTTGAGCACTGTGGTGTTGATTGTTGAGCGTGTACTTGTGGACTTATATGCCCGGTAGTGTCTCTATTAGTGAAAATGGTGGATGGATGGATACGTGATGAGTATGATGTGATCGCGAGATGAGTTCATATGATTTGTATGTGACGAGAAGGTATTGTTGAAGGTTTCACCTAATTGAGACTCCGAGTATATTTTTAGACTCATTCGAGGTCGAACGTTTGTTTAAGAGGGGGAGGATTTAACGATCCGGCCTGTCGTTCTGAGAGTTATTGCCCCGTTTCCCCCATTTATGCTTCTTTATGTATTGTTCAGCTGTGTTGAGTTGTATCAAGTTGGTAGGCTTGGGTTCAGAATAGTTTTGGAGTGAAATGAACACTTAGTATCTTAGTTAGAAAGCTAAGTTAGAAAAGTTAACCGAAAGTTGATTTATGAGTAAACGAATTTGGATTGAGATTTTTATCATTCGGGTAGCTTCGTTGGGTGATTTTAGACTTAGGATTGTGTCCGGAATGTAATTTGAAGGTCCGTGGTAGAATTAGGCTTGAATTGGCGAAAGTTAGAAATTTGGCGATTTTGGTCGACTGTGGAAAATTCTGTATCGGGATCGGAATGGAATTCCGGAAGTTAGAATAGGTTTGTAGTGTCATTTTTGACGTGTGTGAAAATTTTGAGGTCATTCAGACGTAGTTTTATAGGTTTCGACGTCGTTGGCGAATTTTGGAAGTTTAGAAGTTCTTAGGCTTGAATTTGAGGTTGATTTGATGTTTTGGTGTTGTTTTCGGTGTTCCGTAGGTTCAACTAAGTTCGGGAAGTGATATATGACTTCTTGGAATTATTATTTGAGGTACCAAGGGCTCCGGGTGAGTTTCAGATAGGCTTGGGTTGTGTTGCGCTCATTTTTCTTATGTTTCGATGCCGTTTCTTCAAACATAAATGATATCATAGTGAGACAATTAACTCTGATTTTTGCTTTGATTGAATAATTAGATCCGTATCGTAATTACTGACCCGTAGCAAAAAGAATCGTCGAATTTGGACATCGTATAAGGAATTTATGGTCATTTTACTAAAAATAGGGTTTCCGGATTTTTCGGATTAATTACGAAATTGCTACTGACGACGTATTTAAAAATATGCACTATTTGCAAATATTATATCCTACATATCTACTTCATTATATGGTCAAATTGAGTGATTCAAAAGCCTAACTTGAATAGAATTTCACAAGAAATCCATTGGAGGCATAAACAACGAGTTTTGGGATCATTTGACACGAGAAACGAGGCAGAATATCTGACAGAAAATATATAAAATTAGGGTTTGTTCATTCAGTCATATTTTGAGTTGGGGAGCTCGAATTTGGGTGATTTTGGAGTCGATTTTCACCACAGGAATTGGGGTAAGTGTTCTATACTCGTTTTTGGTTATATTTCATGAAACCATCTTTGTTTTTGGGATTTGATTGATGATTTCAAAGTGAAATTAAGGGAGTCAGGGCTTGAGTTTTGGAGAGTTTTACGTAGGTATTTGAGGGACCAAACGGAGTCCGATTTTGATAAATTTTATATGGTTAGACTCGGGAGAGGACGAGGGTTTTGATTCTTCTATTTTTGACTGAATTCGAGACGTTGGATCGGGGGTCGAGTTTTGACCGATTTCGGATTTTTGGAATATTTTGTAGTTTTTATTGTGGAATTCGATTCGTTAGCCTATGTTGATGGTATTAATCTGATTATGGTTCGATTCAGAGCTTTTGGAGACCGAGTCTAGAGACAAGGGCACCCCGGAGTATGATTTTACGCTGTTAAGATAAGTAACAGTTTTAACTCTGGCTTTGAGGGTATAAACCCGGAGAATTAGATATCATGTGATTGTTTGGAGGTGATACCCACGCTAGGTGAGGGGCGTGCAGGTGTGCACCACGAGGGATTGAGACTTGGTCCATCCCGTGAGGCTGTGAGGCTTAATGGATATTATTTGTAGTTATGTGTTTACTTGTTGTTGAACTTGCTTGCCTCCATGTTAGAGATCATGTTTAGGTTTTATTCATGCTCACATTATTTGTACTCAGTCATAGAAATTATTGTACATGTTTACCTCAGTCTCTATTATTTTGTTGATATGTTGTGATACTTGATGTGGGATGTGCCCCCTTATTTGTTGTGAATTGTGAGGCTACAGAGGTACATAACTGAGTGAGGCCGAGGGCCTGGTTGTGAGGATATTAATACCATAGCGCGTGAGCTGTCCGCACGGATCAAGGTAATTGATATTGTAGCGCGTGAGCTGTGCGTGTGGATCCAGGTATTGATATGGTAGAACGTGAGCTGTCTGTGCTTAGCGCAAAGTGAAGATGTAGCACATGAGTTTTCCGTGCTTAGCGTAGAGTGTTGAGTGCTGAGTGTGAGTGATGAGTACTGGAGTAACACTGCTGTAAGGTCGTATTCACTTTCGTTGTTGCTGTATTATCTGTTAAATTTCTTTTTGGCATTTACTAAGTTATGGGAATTTACCTGTTTATTTATGTTATTGATAAATTGTGAAATTGGACTGTTTTGCTTAGCTCGTCACTACTACTCAGTTCCTTAGTTATTTCTGTTACTACTGAGTCGGTTGTACTCATACTACACCCTACACTTCATGTGCAGATCTAGGTGAGCTGGAGCGCGGCAATCATTGATTTCAGGCCGTCTAACTGTGGAGATTGCAAGGTAGCTGTCAGCATCCGCAGGACCTTGCCACTCCTTCTACCATTTATTCTTTTAGACAATACTATAGTTTAGTTCATAGTTTTAGACGCTCGTGACTTAGTGACACCCCGATGTTTGGGGATAGCTTCCGTATTTTTTTAATATTAATTATATTCACAATCGATTTTGTTTATGAGAAATTTAAATTTTGATATTGTTTTATTAATTTCATATAATGAATTTAGTAGTAATTTTTTAAATAGGCTTGCCTAGTAACACGATGGGTGCCATCACGACCATGTTTGGAATTTGGGTCGTGACAAGGTGGTATCAGAGCCTAGGTTACATAGGTCTCACGAGTCATGAGCGGGTTTAGTAGAGTCTTGCGGATCGGTACGGAGACGTCTGTACTTATCCTCAAGAGGCTGTAGAACCTTTAGGAAAAGTTTACATTCTTGAATTCTTATTGTGCGATATTTATTCAGCTGGAAGCGTAATTCTTTGAATTCCTTCCACGCATTCGTATGTGCACATGAGCGCCCGGTATCAGTTGTGCATCGACGACTTGTGATTCCTTGGATGAGGTGCGAGATGTGATTTCTGTGTGTTGATGTTGGGCCAGTCTGGAGTACTTGAGGCCGGATTGACTGTAGCTTGAGGACTGTGGTGTTGATTGTGTGAGCGTTTTCTTGTGGACTTATATGTCCGGTAGTGTCTCTATAAGTGGAAATGGTGGTTGGATGGATACGTGATGAGTTTGATGTGACCGCGAGATGAGTTCATATGATTTGAATGTCACGAGAATGTATTGTTGAAGGTTTTACCTAATTGAGACTCCGGGTATGTTTTTAGACTCGTTTGAGGACGAACGTTTGTTTAAGATGGGGAGGATGTAACGACCCGACCTGTCGTTGTGAGAGTTATAGCCCTGTTTCCCCCATTTATGCTTCTTTATGTATTGTTCAGCTGTGTTGAGTTGTCTTAAGTTGGTAGGCTTGGGTTCAGAGTAGTTTTGGAGTGAAATGAACACTTAGTCTCTTAGTTAGAAAGATAAATTAGAAAAGTTAACCGGAAGTTGACTTATGAGTAAACGAATTCAGATTGAGATTTTTATGATTCGGGTAGTTTCGTTGTGTGATTTTAGACTTAGGATTGTGTCCTTTATGTAATTTGAAGGTCCGTGGTAGAATTAGGCTTGAATTGGCGAAAGTTAGAAATTTGGCGATTTTGGTTGACTGTGGAAAATTAGGTATCGGGGTCGGAATGGAATTCCGGAAGTTGGAATAGGTTCGTAGTGTCATTTTTGACGTGTGTGAAAATTTTGAGGTCACTCGGACGTGGTTTTATAGGTTTCGGCGTCGTTGGCGAATTTTGGAAGTTTAGAAGTTCTTAGGCTTGAATTCGAGGTTGATTTGGTATTTTGGTGTTGTTTTGGGTGTTACATAGGTTTGACTAAGTTCGGGAAGTGATATATGAATTTTTGGAATTATTGGTTGAGGTACCGAGGGCCTCGGGTGAGTTTCGGATAGGTTTGGGTTGTGTTGCACTCATTTTTCTTATGTTTCGATGCGGTTTTCTTCAAGCATAAATGATATCATAGTGAGAAAATGAACTCTGATTTCTATTTTGATTGAAGAATTAGATCCGTATCGTAATTACGGATCCGTAGCAAAAAGAATCGTCGAATTTGGACATCGTATAAGGAATTTATGGTCATTTTACTAAAAATAGGGTTGCCAGGTTTTTCGAATTAATTACGAAATTCCTACTGATGACGTATTTAAAATCTGTACTATGTGCAAATATTAAAACCTACATATCTCCTTCATTATAAGGTCAAATTGAGTGATTCAAAATCCTAACTTGACTAAAATTTCACATGGAAGCCATTGGAGGCAAAAAAATGAGTTTTGGGATCATTTAGCACGAGAAACGAGGCAGAATAGCTGACAGAAAAATATGTTAAACTAGGGTTTGTTCATTCGGTCATACTTTGAGTTGGAGAGCTCGAATTTTGGCGATTTTGGAGGCGATTTTTACCATAGGGATTGGGGTAAGTGTTCTATACTCACGTTTGGTTATATTTCAAAACCATCTTCGTTTTTGGGATTTGATTGATGATTTCAAAGTGAAATTGAGGGAGTTAGGGCTTGAGTTTTGGAGAGTTTTAGGTAGGGATTTGAGGGACCAAACGAAGTCCGATTTTGATAAATTTTATATGGTTAGAATCGGGAGAGGACGATGGTTTTGATTCTGCCATTTTTGACTGAATTCGAGACGTGGTCCTGGGGGCCGAGTTTTGGCCGATTTCGGATTTCGGATTTTTGACATATTTTGTAGTTTTTATTGTGGAATTCGACACGTTAGCCTATTTTGATAGTATTAATCTGATTATGGTTAGATTTGGAGCTTTTGGAGACCGAGTCTAGAGACGTGGGTACCCTTGAGTAGGATTTTACACTGTTAAGGCAAGTAACACTTTTAACTCTGGCTTTGAGGGTATAAACCCGGAGAATTTGATATCATGTGATTGTTTGGAGGTGATACCCACGCTAGGTGATGAGCGTGTGGGTGTGCACTGCGAGGGATTGAGATTTGGTTCATCCCGTGAGTCTGTGAGGCTTAATAGCTATTATCTGTGGTTATGTGTTTACTTGTTATGAACTTATTTGCCCCATGTTAGAGATCATGTTTAGGCTTTATTCATGCTCATGTTATTTGTACTCACTCATAGAAGTTATTGTACATATTTACCTCAGTCTCTATTATTTTGTTGATATGTTGTCATACTTGATGTGGGTTGTGTCCCCTTATTTGTTGTGAATTGTGAGGCTGCAGAGGTCCATGACTGAGTGAGGCTAAGGGGCTGGTTGTGAAGATATTAATACCATAGGGCGTGAGCTATTCGCGTAGCACGTGAGTTGTCCGTGCGGATTTAGGTAATTGATATTGTAGCGTGTGAGCTGTCCGTATAGCACGTGAGCTGTCTGTGCGGATTCAGGTATTGATATGGTTGCACGTGAGCTGTCCGTGCTTAGCGCAGAGTGATGATGTAGCACGTGGGTTGTCCGTACTTAGCGCAGAGTGTTGAGTGCTGAGTGTGAGTGATAAGTACTGGAGTGACACTGCTGTGAGGTCGTATTCAATTTTGTTGTTGTTGTAGTATCTGTTAAATTTCTTTGTGGCATTTACTAAGTTATGGGAATTTACCTGTTTATTTATGTTATTGATAAATTGTGAAAAATAAATAATTGGACTGTTTTGCTTAGCTCGTCACTACTACTCAGTCCCTTAGTTATTTCTGTTACTACTGAGTCGGTTGTACTCATACTACACCCTACACTTCATGTGCAGATCCAGGTTAGTTGGAGCGCCGCAATCGTTGATTTCAGGCTGGCTAACTGTGGAGATTGCAATGTAGCTGCCAGCATCCGTAGGACCTTGCTACTCCTTCTACCATTTATTCTTTTAGACAATACTATATTTTAGTTCATAGTTTTAGACGCTCGTGACTTAGTGACACCCCGATGTTTGGGGTTAGCTTCCATATTTTTTTTATATTAATTATATTCAGAATCAATTTAGTTTATGAGAAATTTAAATGTTGATATAGTTTTATTAATTTCATATAATGGATTTAGTAGTAATTTTTGAAATAGGCTTGCCTAGTAACACGATAGGCGCCATCACGACCATGTTTGGATTTTGGGTCGTGACACAAATAGAGTATTAAACTTAAGTGGTAAGTTGCAAGTTGCAACTATACATCAAACAATGCTAGTAGTGCTTCCATTATTTTCCATATCTAAAGATAATTCGACCAAATATGTCATACAAATAAACAAGTATGATATATTATTTTGAACTAAAATACACATAAAATATTAAAGCTTACCATGCTCGAGTTCCTCAAGATACTCCCAGTCTTCTTCAATACTAATAGGATTATCTCTTCTCTAAGCCAATATTGAACAAAAACAAGAGCTTGCTCACATTTAGGAGTCAATGAACTCCCAAATGAATCAAGAATACGGCCATCGGTGCTAAATGCACATTCCGGCGCCACACTAGAAACGAGAATGGTCAACACATCACGAGCCAACTCTGAAAGAATAGGAAATCTAGGAGCATGTGTTTTCCACCAACTTAAGATATCAAATTCTTCACTAAAAGTATCTTGTTCTTCACTAATGTATTTATCCAACTCCAATTTAGTAACCCCACTTCCATTGTCTTCCGTTTGTTTCTTCAAATGAAGCTTCGTCCATACTAATGATGCAGTTATAACACTCCCACTAGATGTATTAGATGTGTTATTAGATGAAGTAGAAATAGATGGAGATTGAAGACAAGATCCAGCTGAATATTTTTTTAGATCTTCAAACAAATAATTCATATAAGCATACATCCCAGCATTTATTTTCTTCCCTTTTCTTCCCCAAAAAGTTCTTCAAGTGCAAGGCTAACATATTCAAATTTGTTACGTGGATCCAAGACGGAAGAAATAAAAATTATTTTATTCATCTTTTCAGGCTCACCCCAATACTTCTTGAACTTTTCTTGCATCCGCTCAGAATGCTCATCCGCACTAATTAAACACATTTTCAAATGACAATAAAGTTCAGATACATCCTCAAAATGAGAATTACAGGTGACATAACGTGAACCTGAAACTTTTTTGGTGAGCTCGTGAAATCTTGCAAGAAACTCTATCACATTCCTCACATTCACCCAATCATCAGATTCAAGAGGTCCTCTACTACTACTATCTTCACAAAGATGAGAACATAGATAAGCAGAAAATCCATCATCAAAAAGATGAAACTTGTCAAAAGCCTTTTCAAAGTTTTGTGCCGTATCCAATATCAAATAGGTGAAATTTCACCTAGTAGGAACATCCAAACACAATATTTTAGTACATTCTACCTTTACATGTGCACAACACTGTTTAAACTTTAAGGTCCTTACAGAAGACGATCTCACATACCTCACAATATTTCTAACACCTGTGACAGAAACATCAATTTCTTTCAAATCATCTTGCATAATTAGATTTAGTATATGAGTCATGCATCTCACATGAATATGTTTACCACTCATCATATTAGTTTTCAACATATCTAACTTTTTAGACAATTCTTTGACTGTGACATCATTTGAAGAAGCATTGTCCATGGTTATAGTGAACACCTTGTCTAATTTCCATTCAAGCAAACAATTACAAATAACTTTAGCCATCTCTTCACCCTTATGACTAGTGATAGGGCAAAAATTTAGTATTCTTTTATGCAACTTCCAATCTCTATCAATTAATTGAGTTGTAAAACACATATAATTTATTATTTGCAATGAAGTCCATGTGTCTGTTGTGAGGCAAATTTTTTGTTGTGCTTCTCTAAAAGACCTTCTTAGATTTTGCTTCAATTCACCATAAACTTCATAACAATCCCTTGTTATTGTTCTAATAAACTTCAGAGGCCTTCCTTTTTCTACAAAGCTAAATGGTAGTTTATCAATAACTATCATCTCAATTAAAGCCCTTCTAGTCACTTATTGATCGAATTTCCAAAGCGATCCTCCATCATTTTGGCAAGATCGAAAGTTTAGCCTTGTCTGAGTATTATCTTTATCTTAGGTGGGTATTCTTTTCGTCTATTCAAATGAATTCTCAATCATATTGTTCCATTCTTAGATGAATTAGTAGCATAAGCTACAACATTTACACCTTGCTTTTAAATTTATCAAAATGTTTCCAAACTTCGGATCTAGGTTCTATGGCTTTTCTTTTCTTAGAATCTTGAGTATCAATTGTGTTGGCATTGCTATCATCAGTATTAGGTAATCTTTCAGTTGAACCAACATCACTTACTCTACTTTCATCCGTCATCTATATAAAATTAAAATAAATATAAACACAAATTTTTAAAACCAAAACACTAAATAGAACACTACAAGCAAAACACTACAAGGGCGAATGGTCGTGTAATGAGTAGAGAACAGCGTAGTACAAGAGCAGATCACACACCAAAAGGAAAAACTATTCCCCATCTAGTTATGTTATCATTCCTAAAAATAAATTAAGTGGTCATTTTCTACTTGTAGTATGCTTAAGCTGGAAAAAAGCCAAAACTTTAGAATAACATACAAACGTATAGGTAGATTACGCAGTAATCTGTTGGTTAGCAAAATCTCTAATGCTCTTTAGCAAAAGCTCTAACCCTTTAAGAAAACTAATCCAAATTGATATGGTAATCTAAATACTATAATATGTTCTTCGTTGACCTGGTAATGTAATACATATAGTAGACATAAATCCCGAAAAAAATAAATTAGGGTTGTTGAACACACTGGTACAACAAGATTAACCTCAAAGATGAACACATTCTGACAACTATGACCTTGCGCATCTCTAAATATAGAACACCATAGTAACTCTATTAGACTTAAGTAGAGCTACATAAAAAGGCCACAACAACTTTAGAAGTTAATAATTCCGGGCTTATAAATTGTTATAGCTCAGAAATGTGATTATAGCTTGCATCAATGAAGATCAACAATTAAGAATGGAGAATTTATGAACCTGAATGAAGGTCAACAATGAGAAGACAAGAAATCGCCGAGGAGAGGAGTCGCCGTCGCCGAGGTTGTAGTCGTGAGTCGTAACTTGTGAATCTGACCGCCTCAACAACCAAGCAAAGTCGTGAGATTTTTTGAAATTCTTGTCTGCCTCTAAGAGACTAAGCCTAAGGGTAAGAGATTAGAGAATTAGGGGTTTTGGACTTTTGGGGCGTGGGCTTAAGGTTATTGAGCTAAAAAATAAAAATAAAGTTGGGCTTAGACTAAACTATTTCGGTATTTCGGTATACTGAAATACCGAAATATCAAAATCCAATACCGTATACCATACCGAACTACCAAAATACTGAAATTTCTATACCGAAATAAACTAAAATACCAAAAAAATCGAAACCGAAAGACCAAATTAATTCGGTTCGATTCGGTTCAGAATTCGATTTTTCAGATTTTATGTCCACTCCTAGGGGTGGACCTGCATGGGGAGGTGAGGGGTCACGGGAACCCGTTAACCTCGGCAAAAATACAATATATATATTTTCTATCTATATGTATATACAATAAGGACCCCTTAAATATTTTACGTGTGCCCCCTAAACACAAAAGTTGGGAAGAAGAGTTAGTTTAAGAAAGCACTCAAAGTGCCTTCACTTCTATGATGACCCAAGTTTGAATCCCATCTCTTATAACTTTCATAATTCTATTGCACTTTTCCTATTTTTGAATTCAATGAATGTTTAATTATTTAGTAGTCAACCAGTTATATTTTTATAACCTTTCTAAATTCAATTATAATTTGATGCTTCTACATAATAATAAACTTAATTAACCTTTTTTTCAAATCCCCAGTTCATTCAAAAGTCTGAATAGTCATTAGCCTCCCCCTTCACAAATAGAGTAGCAAACTCTTATGCCTCCCTTTAATTTAGTTAATTCTTTTTCAGTTATGTGCATCTCTTCTAAATCCGATAGTCCTATTAGGTGACGATATGGATGACTGAATTTGTGTCTCTTCTTCTTTGATTTTATTTGAGTCAAGTTTTTTCTTTTTAAATATTACGCTAGAAAGATATCATAAACATATGCGTTTTTTATTTATGTAAATTATACTCCGATTAGTAGTTGACTCTTGCATCATTTGAAGGAGAAAACATTAAACTATATTTCAGGTATGTAATATACTACTTAGTTAAGGGAAAAAGGGTTTTGTTGGTTCAATATTAATTTAGTCATATTGCTTACATATGAATGGTCAATTGGAGCTGCCGATTATTGAAAACAGTCTACCTAAAAAGCTAAAATAAAAGAAAGATCCTTCTTTGATTGAGAATGAAGGATCCTTCTGTGATTGAGAAGAAAGATCCATAGGTGATCGAAGAAAATGTTATTCTGCTTGGAATCGTTATTTTTAGGAAGTTCTTGTTCTTATAAATTAAGATAACGTATTCTTGGCGAAGTTTAATTCTTTTCAATCAAGTTCTAGTTTTAAGAGACAATGCCTCTCATTTTATAGATGAGTTTGATGTGAAATAATTTAGACATTGCTATGAGTGGACATTGTGCTTATGTTATATTAGTACCAAATTAATGATATTCGATAATATCGAAGTTTGTATTTTAATGATAGTTATCATAGTCATTAAGTTTTTATAGACTTGAACATCGAACTTTATCGCTAGCTAGTACTTCTATACTTGGTATACTAAAGATGGTGCCACTGCTATGTTCAAATCCTGGATCCGCCTCTGCCCACTTCGAGTTTATGAACATTCAAAAATGGTGTATTTTAGGAAATGGTACCTTGCGATTAGGCTCTTCATTCTAAAAAACACCTATAAATATATTTATAGGATTGGTTACAACAACTTTGGAATTGGGGCATATCTAGGCCTTGATGTATGGGTTCACGTGAATCCATACTCTTCTTCCTAAACCATGTATAATAGTGTGATACTTCTTCAAAATTACTTAAATATATATGTGTGTACACATACTCAAGGACTCGTATGGTGTAATAATTATTGGGTGTACCATTACGAGTAAAATTGGCAGTTCAAATATCACTTCGAATAGTCTTGTATTCGGCACAAAGCATAGATATATACGTGAAAATTACTAAAATTTAAAAAAGACATAATTTTGTACCTATAATCTTAAAGTGTAGTGAGTTCATGGTAAGAGACTAAAGTTAAACATGTCAAATATAAATTCTAGATTCACCTCTTCATAATAGTGCACCGATCCTCTTAAAATTCTGGATCCGCCTCTGCTTTGAAAAAGTTATCGACAACCACAATTAAAAGCAATTTTATGGTTTCTCTTTCCCAAAAATCAAAGATTAAAATTTCTTCTATTAGGTAAAAATATATTTGTTTACTAATGATTAAAACTTCTTATGCTTACAATTAATCAAGTGTCATAAAGACTCCAAGAAATCAAAGGCCAAGGAATTTGGAGAAAAAAATAAGCAAATACCTCGAGGAAGTATCAAAAATTCATTCTAATATTTTTTGTATTTTACTTTCCAACATAGAGTTGGAAGTGTATATATTAAATTTACCAAAATAATTTATAAATATAGTTGTTTTTTTCTTTTATTTGGTATCTGTTCAAAAAATTATGAAAGCATGCACCATATTAGATGTGTAAAATGACATTATTTTTCGGGCTCAAACAATTGTCACAAATTGGCACAACTTGAGAGATAAGAAATGGTATGACGATAAAAAAATCGAGTTATACTTTCTTTGTTCTACTTATTGTTTAACTAATTATTCTTTGTGATGTACAAAATTCAATATGTATATTAAAAGTAATGATACGTGGTCATGATCTCATAATATTTTGTGTCATGCATACACAGTGTAATTAGGATTAACTGATGTTATTACGATATATTCATAGTTTAAAATATTTCTGAGATCATAAAATGATATTTGAGTTTAAACAAATCAAAATTTTGACAAGTTATTGTGAATATTGAGTTCTTCTTGTGATAAACATAATATATTTTTACGCTGCACATTATGCTTGACGACAAAAAACGTGAATTATCTGAGTTTGGTGATTTTCCTAAACATATAATTAGATATTCATAATAAATTGAGATTATTTACAAGACAAATCGAGATACCTGTTGGTGTCCTAAGTAGATATGTTTTAGCAGTCTATGTGAACTATATTGTGGTAGTCAATTCTTTATAGGAGAATATAATGAGTTTAAGCCTATTTTTTTCTTTGACAGTACTATATCTTTGATGGTGTTTATTTGGAATGAACTGTCATTGAAAATTATTTTTCTCTTCATTGTACATTTTACATTCAGTGTAAATTTATTTTATATTTTTCTTACAACTTAGTTGAATTACTCGGTCAGATAATTAGTAACACGTACTTCCACTTTTACTATTTAGAATTATTTTATTATACTAACTAAAATAAAAATAGTATTATCCGTGCAAGATGTTAAAATTATTAAGATTGTTTAAAATTGTTATCTATTCCAAAGAAGAATGTTAATCATAACAGAAAATAAAGAGTTTATCTTAAACTATCAAGATTATAGTAGTATTTTTGCTTTGTCATCTCAAGAATCGAAGTAGAGCTAGCAAAATTATGTACCCTATTATTAAGTCAAAAATACTGCATATTAGGTGAATACGCTTTATTTCATGTATGTACCTTATAAAAGTGAATAAGATAACAATTACATATATCTAATTAATTTTATTTTCTTACAGTTGTAGGTTAAAGGATATCAAATTATCTTGACCTCGACAAAGTCAGTACACGATAGTCCACACTGATTATTTACATAAACTGGCCGTCTGTTCTTTTATGTTTTATTTACTCAAAGCTTTATTTTAATAATATCGATATTATTTTATAAGATTATATATTACATAACTTGGCATACACGTGCAACCGAAGAACTAATTTACCTAATGATAGGAAAATATTGAAGTTTCACCAACTCCCTAAACTTAAGACCTGTTTGGCCATAAATTTTGTCAAAATAAATTTGAGTTTTATTTGGCAAACACATGTCTGGCCATAAATTTTGCCTATATTTTGGCAAAATCCCAAGTCCCAAAACTAGCTCAGGCCAAATCCCTCATAATACACATATTTTTCTAAAATAAATTTGAAAAATATGTTTTGAAAATATATGTTCAAACACATTTTCATCTTCAAGCAAAACTTCATTCAAAACAGATTTTTCAAAATAAATTTGGAAATGTATGACCAAACGCTAGCTTAGAAGTAGCAAAAGGAAGAGTTGCGGATTCTTTTCAACATTGATATAGTGGAAATAGATACTTTTACGTAATTTTATATGGTTAGTTGAAATGTATAGTCAAGTCAAATGTCAAACATGTTTTCTTGAAAACAAAAAAAGAACAAAAGACTTAGAGTATGATTGGATGAGCTTGTTGTAAGTGATTTTTAAGCTAAAAATCATAAGTTATGAATTCTAGCTTTTGACTTTTGGATTATTTTTGTCATTTTAGCTTAAAACAAGTGCTTAAAAATACTTTTTTATTTTATTCAAACACAACAAAATGACTTAAAAGCTATTTTAACTTAAAATAAGTCAATCCAAACGGGCTCCTAATCGAAGACAAAAGATTCATGCGACTTAAGCGTTGTCAAATGCAGGGCTTAATTTTTCTTACTTCGCATGTAAACATAAATGATTACAATTAATATTATTCTGAAAATGCACCTTAAAATAAAAAAATAAAAAATAGGGTAAGTAGGCGTCGAAAAAGTTTATGATTAATAAATGATACTACTAGTATGTTTAGAGGACTTGGTGAAACTATATTTCTCGGTAAAAGAAACACAGAATAACGTGTACTGTGAGGCGGCTCACTTGAGTTGGAGATCTAATGCCAAGCTATATTAAGAGGCCTTTTAAATTTATTTTGTAAAATCCATACAATAATGAGACACCAAAAAATTTGCTTGATGATCAAACATGACAAAAGAAAGAAACTAATTCAGAAAAAGTAAAGAGGAAAAAAAAAGAATACTTTAAGGAGGAAAAATTTAAAGTACAGAGGGATATATATATATCATCAACTACGGGGAGAAACTTTTTTGCTAACTCATCCGTATAACTTCAATAAAATTAAAAAAATTGTTAAAACTCGAATTTATTATAAGTAATTACTACATAATTTATATGTTTTGTGTAATAAATATAGTATACTCCAATAATAATATTTTTTGGGCCTTTTAGTATTGGGAGGCCTAAGGCAATGGCTTCAGTAGCCTTACCCTTCGGTCGTCCACGCGTGCACTGAATTTCTCACATTGTACGCTTTCATGACATGGAAAACAGGAACAAAGTGGTAGAGGAGGAGGGAATCCAAACGTTCAACAGAAAGCCAGTCATAGTAAAACCATGAAAATCAGAAATGGAGAAGATACATGCTGCGTGGGTAAGACTGTCGGGGCAAGAACGCATTGACCAAGATTGCACGGCTGATAGAGAAGCCTCTCAAAGGCGATAGTGAAACTACACAAAGGGAAAGGTTAACATATGCTAGAGTATTGGTGGAGATCAAACATACCCTACATCTGTAATGAGTATGGCAAAGTGATCGAGCAAACTGCAACATATGAGTGGAAACATGTACTATACGATAATTGTGGTAACTATGGACATGAAATAAAAGAGTGCAGGAAATTTCTTAAGCAAGCAGAAGAAAACAGAAAGGAGTAAAGGTCAACAGGGGGCGGATAAAACAACTGTGACTGGTACAAGCTTGGGGAAACAATAAATGTAGTGGACAAAGCAACTGTAGGAAAGGGAGAAATCCAGAACAAGAGATAACAGGCGAGCAAGTCCACCAGCAAGGTTCAAGTCGGGGAAATACATTCAAAAAGGGTGATCATGCAGAATACAACCATTAAGTTAGGAAACACATTTTCTAGCCTAGTGGAGCAACAAACAACTGAAGTGAGGAATATATACTCTGGAGAACTAAGCTCTTCTATCCCTGAAGAAGTGCATAAGAGGAGAGGGGNGGCAAGGGTGGGGGTCTCCCTGTCACGATCCAGAATTCTCACATTCGGGACCGTGATGGCGTCTAACATTTCACTCGCTATGCAAGACAAAGTTAGAATAATTTTTTTGCCAATTTTTAAACACTTCGACAATTTAACCAATTAAACAGAAATGAAACTAAAACAAATACGAAATAGCATAATAACCTAATTATCTAAGTACAAGCCGAATCTGGAGTCACAAGTACATGAGCTTCCAGAGGTTCTACAAATAGAGTCTGAAATAAATACAAATGTCTCGAATAAAATAAACAGTAAATAAGAAAAGAGGAAGGAGACTTCAAGGTCTGCGGAAGCTAGCAGATCTACCTCGAGTCTCCAAATAAGCTAATCCGAGCTGATACACCTCACAGGTAGCTGGGACAAGTACCAAAATAACACCTAGAACTACGAATCGGACACTAAAACGAATGAAATTTTCAATGAAACTTTAGGATATTTATTTTAACAACCGGACATCTGAATCACATCAAATCAACTCCGTTTTGCACCAAACATTGCAGACAAGTCATAAATATAGTAATGAACCTATACCAAGCCCCGAAACTAAAATTAGTACTCGGTAGCAATAAAGTCAAACTTCGGTCAATTTCATAAATTCTTTAAACCTTTAAACTTCAAAATTTCAACAAATTGCAATAACTCGAGCTAGGGACCTCCGAATTCGATTCCGGGAATACGCCCAAGTCCCAAATCACGACACGAACCCCGGGACCGTCAAAACACGAATCCAGGTCCATTTTCTTAAAACATTGACCGAAGTCAACTCAAATGTATTTTTAAGGCACTGATTCACATTTTAATCAGTTTCTCACATAAGAGCCTTTCAGAAAAGACGGACTGCACACACAAATCGAGAAAGGTAAAAAGGAGTTTTTGAGGTTTCGGAACATAGAATTAAGGGTTAAAACTCTAGATGACCTATTGGGTCATCGTCCTCGAACAGACATAGAAAAGTACCTGGACTGGTGAAAAGGTGTGGATATCTACTCCAAATGTCCGATTCGGACTCCCAAGTGGCTGCCTCGATCGGCTGACCTCTGCACTGCACTCGAACTGTAGGATAACTCTTAGACCTCAACTATCAGACCTACCGGGTTAAAATAGCCATCGGCTCCTCCTCATAAGTAAAATCCTTGTCCAATTGGACTGAGCTGAAATCTTACACATGGGATGGATCACTGCGATACTTTCGGAGCATAGACAGATGGAACACCAGATGGACTGTTGATAAACTAGGTGGCAATGCGAGCCCGTAAGCTACCTCACCCACTCTCTCAAGAATCTCGAAGGGTCCGATATACCCAGGGCTTAACTTAACCTTATTCCCAAACCTCATAACACCCTTCATGGGTGAAACCCGGAGTAGTACCCTCTCTCCGACCATGAATGCAACATCACGAACTCGACGATTGGCATAACTCTTCTGCCTTGACTGAGCTGTGCAAAGTCGATCCTGAATAATCTTGACCTTATACAAGGCATCCTGTACCAAATTTGTACCCAACAACCGAGCCTCCCCCGACTCAAACCATCCAATTAGTGTTCGACACCGCCTACCGTATAATGCCTCATAGGTAGCCATCTGATACTCGTCTGTAGCTGTTGTTGTAGGCAAACTCTGGAAGTGGCAAGAACTGGTCTCAAGAACCTTCGAAACCCATAACATAGGCGTGAAGCACATCCTCTAATATTTGAATAGTGCGCTCAGACTGTCCGTTTGTCTGGGGATGAAATGATGTGCTCAACTCAACCTGCGTGCCCAAATCACACATTACTGCCCTCCAGAAGTGCGAGGTAAACTACGTACCTTGATAAAAAATGATAGACACTGGCACACCGTGAAAACGACGATCTCACGGATGTAGATCTCATCCAGCCACTCTAAAGAATAAATAACTGCCACAAGAATGAAATGCAGTGACTTAGTCATCCTGTCCACAATGACCCATACCGGATCAAATTTCCTCTAAGTCTGTGGGAGTCCAACAACAAAATCTGTAGTGATACGCTCCCACTTCCACTCGGGAATCTCTAACTTCTGAAGCAAACCACCAGGTCTCTGATGCACATACTTAACTTGCTGAAAATCTGGACACCGAGCTACATATGCAACTATATCCTTCTTCATCCTTCTCCACCAATAATGCTGTCGTAAGTCCTGAGACATCTTGGCGGTACCCGGATGAATAGAATACTGGGAACCGCGGGCCTCCTCAAGAATCAACTCACGAAGTCCATCCACATTGGGCACACAAATTCGACCATGCATTCTCAAAACCCAATCATCTCCAACAGTAACCTGCTTGGCACCACCGTGGCGTCCTGTGTCCCAGAGGACAAGCATATGAAGGTTATCATACTGCCGCTCTCTGATGCGCTCATACAAGGAAGACCGAGCGGCTGTACAAGCTAGAACACGACTAGACTCTGAAACGTCCAACCCCATGAACTGATTGCCCAAAGCCTGAATATCTGCAGCAAGCGGCCTCTCGCTAATTGGAATATACGCAAGGCTACCCATACTCACTACCTTTCTACTCAAGGCATCGGCCACCACATTGGCCTTCCCAAGACGATACAAAATGGTGATATCATAATCTTTCAATAGCTCCAACCACTTCCTCTACCTAAAATTGAGATCCTTTTGTTTGAACAAATACTATAGGCTCCGATGATCCATGAATACCTCGCACAACACGTCGTAAAGATAATGCTTCCAAATCTTCAGCGCATGAACAATGGCTACCAACTCTAAGTCATGAACATGGTAATTCTTCTCATGAACATTCAGTTGCCGCGATGCATATGCAATCACCCTTCCATACTGCATTAATAGTGCACCGAGCGTAACACCTGATGCATCATAATACACCGTGTAAGATCCTGAACCTATGGGTAACACCAACACTGGCGCTATAGTCAAGGCAGTCTTGAGCTTCTGAAATCTCAACACACACTCATCTGACCCTCTGAAGTGGCACCCTTCTGAGTAAACCTGGTCAATGGGGATGCTATAGATGAAAACCCCTCCACGAACCGACGGTAGTACCCCGCCAAACCCAAGAAACTCCGAATCTCTGTAGTTGAAGTGGGTCTATGCCAATTTTAAACTGCCTCAACCTTCCTAGGATCCACCTTTATTCCCTCTGCTGATACGACGTGACCCAAAAAGGCGACTGCGTCTAACCAAAACTCGCACTTTGAAAACTTGGCATACAACTGGTTATCTCTCAGAGTCTGAAGAATCTGAAGATGCTGCTTATGCTCTTCTCGACTGCGGGAGTAGATCAAGATATCATCAATAAATAGAATCACGAAGGAATCCAAGTAGGTCTTGAACACCCGGTTCATTGAATCCATAAATGCTGCTGGGGCATTTGTCAACCCAAATGACATCGCTAGAAATCATAATGCCCATACCGAGTCTGAAAAGTTATCTTAGCGAGATCGGATGCCCCGATCTTCAACTGATGGTAGTCAGACCTCAAGTCAATCTTCGAAAACACCTTGGCACCCTGAAGCTGATCAAATAAGTCATCAATACTCGACAATGGATACTTGTTATTGATGGTGACTTTGTTCAACTGTGATAATCTATGCACATCCTCATCGATCCATCTTTCTTCTTCACGTACAACACAAGTGCATCCCAGGGCAAGACACTAGGTCTAATGAACCCCTTATCAAGCAAATCTTGTATATGCTCCTTCAATTCTTTCAACTCTGGCGGGGCCATATGGTGTGGCGGAACAGAAATGGGTTGAGTGCCTAGAGCCAAGTCAATATCTCTGTCGGGTGGCATCCCCAGCAGATCTGCAGGAAACACCTCTGGGAAGTCACGAACAACTGGTACTGAATCCATGGAAGGAACCTCCGCACTAGAATCACAGACATAAGACAGATAAGCTAGACACCCCTTCTCGACCATACGTCAAGCCTTCACATAAGAGAAAATTCTGTTGATACAATGGCTAGGAGTCCACCTCCACTCTAATAGAGGCAACTACAACATGGCTAAGGTCACCGTTTTGGCGTGGAAATCCAATATAGCATGATAAGATGACAGCCAATCCATACCCAAGATGACATCAAAATCTACCATATCAAGGAGTAGAAGATCTACTCTAGTCTTAAGACACCCAATAGTAACAACACACGAACGATAGACACGATCAACAATAGAATCTCCCACAGGTGTGGACACATACGCAGGAGCACTCAAAGAATCACGAGGCACAACCAGATATGAAGCAAAATAGGATGACACGTAAGAATAAATAGAGCCTGGATCAAATAGCACTGAAGCATCTCTATGGAAAACTAGAACATTACCGGTGATGACAGCGTGAGATGACTCAAGCTCAGGCATAGCTGTGAAAGCATAACACCGGCGTTGGTCCCCACCACTCTGAACCACATCTCCGGGACGTCCTCTAACTGGATAGCCTCCCTCTCTAACGGCCTGACCTCCACCTCTAACAGCTTGACCTCCACCTCTGGTTGCCTGACCTCTGCCTCTAGCTGGCTGAGCAGGCGGTGTAGCAACTGGTGCCAGAATCATGGCACGATAAACATGCTGTTGTGTGTTGCCCGGTGCCCGAGGGCAAAATCTAGCAATGTGCCTCGGATCACCACAAGTATAACATGACCTCGGCTGCTGTGACTGTTGAACATGGAACTGACCTTGTCGACCTAGGTAACCACTCTAAAAAATCTGGAGTGGAGGTGCACTAATAGGAGCTGGTGGTGCACTATAGGCTAGCTGGTCAGGAGGAGACATGTGAGGGACGTGACTACCCAAGCAGTGTGAGATGCCTAGAGCGCTGGCTGAAACGGCCTGGGAGGATGGACTCTACCAAAAGTACCCCTGCCTCCAGACGAGGCACCACTGAACCCACCGAAATGATGAGGTCTCTTATCATACACTTGCCCCTCTCTTATGTAAGAACCATCTCGATCTGCCTAACAGCATTTGCAGCCGTCTGAAAGGAAATCTCATCCCCACTCTCCTTGTCCATCTGCAACCTAATAGGGTGAGTGAGTCTATCAATAAATCTCCTCACCCTGTCTTTCTTAGTAGAAGGTAATATAAGGGCATGATGATCTAGATCCACAAAACGGGTCTCGCACTCAGTAACAGTTGTCGCACCCCTTTTTTTCGCGAAATCCGGTTTCGACACGTGATAACTCTTTTAAGGAAGGGTGATAAAAGAGAGGGTCGCCACCTAACGGGTTTGAGGTGCGTTAGGGCACCTATTTTCAAATAACTCTAGTTTAACTAGTTTGTGTCACCAAAGATCGGGTAAGGGCTCAAATTTCCTCGAGGAGAAGGTGTTAGGCATTCCTCGAGGTCCATAACTGTGGGTCCCGGCCGAACTCGAATTATATGAATTAGTCCAAGATAAAGATAAAAACAAGAAGTTGGGGTAATTATTAAAACCTACCAATGAACAAAATAATTGATTTTAAGGGGGGGGGGGATCCTTTGTTTTTTAGCCTAAAGGATCACCCCTTGCAACATAAATAATGCTTCGTAACTCCCTGGAGCTGGGGTGTTACTCGTATTATTCAGCGGGAACAGACTATTATCTCCTTCTACCCAATTACTATCTTTAGGTTGTTACCTAAGGCGCACTAATTGATTCTAAATCGTACCTTATGCGTTCACTACCCCACCCATACCTATGGTCTAAGAGGCGTTTGGACCTCTATTTTTGGGTGGTTCTAGACTTAACTTAGGTTGCTCAAAAATGAGAAAACTAGGCGACACACAAAACAAATTGGGCTTCATGTAAAAGAAATTTAGGGCTCAAGTTAGCCTCCACACTTAGACGACAGATGCACGCAAACAAATTGGCGATTCACAGTTTCAGAATTGAGTTAAAGTCATTAAATCCTATAGACATAATTTCTATGTGATTCTGGATTTGTTTTTAATATGCAGACATTTTCATACGCGAGGTGCTTTTTAAAAAAAAAATACGATTTCTAGGTGACTATGCAGTTGCCTACTGATTATAGGTTATAAGCGATTAAACCTATAGGCATGCTATCTAGATGATTTATGCAGTAATTGGCAATGATAGCTACAAGAGATATTCAGAATTACTTAGTTGATCCTATAGGCATGCTTCCTGTAGGCATATAAATTTAATTAAAATTAAATCCATGAAATAATTTGGACTATATTTTAAATTCAAGATATATTGGTCCAAATAAATACTATGGGCTAATATAACTGAATTAATTAATATAAGTCCAACATATATGGATTAAATAAATAAGTCTTAATCCATTGGGCTAGCCCATTTAGTTGGTCTACAAATGATGAGCTCACTTCATTAGGTCCAATATGCCATCTTTCTAGAGGCCCATTTTGGTGCCACGTGTCAAATGACGTGGTGCGCCTAGTCAAACAGAAGAGCCAATGGGATCATGCCATGTGTCAAAATGACAAGGCACGCCAAGTCACATTAAAAGGGCAATGAAACTACGCCACATGTGCAAGTGACATGTCCTGGCCAATCAAATACGGCCATGTCACACTTCAATTTGATTGGTCGAAAAGAGTTTGTTCTTATCATAAATCTTCCCTCCCACAACTATAAATACGGGTCTTCATAACTCAGAAAAAAAGACACCAGATGTTATAACAAGAAGCAAGAGGGAGCTCATGGATCAAACGTTGCATATTTCTCTAAAAGCTACAAGCATTCAAGTGTTCTAAGGATTAAAAGATCAAGACGAAGATTCAAGAACAAGTTGCAAGCCCTTGGATTAAAAATACGTTAAAATCAAGATCATTCCTCAAGCACTTGGATTAAAATAAAATAAAATTCAAAGATTAAGCTCAAAAGCTCTTTTTATTTACCGTTGAAAAGTAGAATCAGAGGATTCATAGAGATTGTAACACTCAAACATTTGAAATAAAATACTATGATTGTTGCGATATTTTCGGTCTTGATTTTATTTTCTCGACGCAAATTTATTGTCTACAAATTCTGGCACGCCCAGTGGGACAATCTCTACGTCTCATCTCAACTTTTCAATCACCAAAGTTCAAGAATAACGAAATGGCTTCCAAGAAAATCAACTCCAGTTCAACTTCCACCAAGGATGCTAATTCCAGGTTTTATGCTAATGTGGAAAACATACTCGAAGTTACCTTTGGAAGCTTTGGACCAGTTACGAGGAGCAAAGCAAGCTCATTAGGAAAACAAGCACCCCAAGTGCCATCACCATCTAACCCTGTTTTTGGATCTTCATCCTCAAAAGGATCAAGATCTTCCATAAATGTACTCGAAGGAGGAAGCGATGTTGCTGAAAAGATCAAGAAAACTCTTGCTCTGCTTGACCTTTCCAAATCCAAGCACTCTGCTTCGAAGAAAGATGATGATGCTTCAAGTGATGGATCCTCCCCATTTACGCCACATAGCGTGAGCCAATCAAGGATCAATCTGTGTGAAAATCCATGCTACTCTCCATCGTCCATGACAATCATGCAAGCCATGGTGACAAACACTTCATCTATGGAGGAGAAGTTGGCAAACTTGATGGAAGCAATCGCTGGCTTGACCAAGTGCATGCAAAATCAAGATGCTAGAATCAACAAGCTAACAGATAGGGTGGGAATCTTGATGGAAGAAGAATCCACACATACACCTGGCAAACTACAGAAGTTCAAGAGATTGATCCTCCCCCACGACAAGTTGCATCCACTAAGGGAATTCCAGTCTCTTTGGAAGGGATGATTCCAATCGATCAAATGAAGGAGTTCATCGAAGGAACTATTAAAAGCAAGTACGAAGTTTCTACCAAGTCTTCTCTTACATACGCAAAGCCGTACACTTCAAGGATCGATATGTTTAAAATGCTTGCTGGCTATTAACCTCCAAAGTTTCAACAGTTTGATGGTAAAGGCAATCCAAAGCAACATGTGGCGCACTTCATTGAGACATGCAACAATGCTGAGACTTATGGAGATTACCTCGTCAAACAGTTTGTCCACTCGCTAAAAGGAAATGCTTTTGATTAGTATACAGACCTCCAGGCAAGATCTATTGATAGTTGGGAGCAACTATAACATGAGTTCCTTAATCGCTTTTATAGCACAAGGCGCACTGTGAGCATGGTGGAACTCACAAATACTCGTCAACGGAAGCGTGAACCAGTTATCGACTTTATCAATCGTTGGAGGAATGAAAGCCTCAACTATAAAGACAGGCTTAGTGAAGCTTCTGGCATAGAGATGTGCATCCAAGGTATGCATTGGGTATTGCGCTACATCTTTCAAGGTATCAAGCCTAGCACATTTGAAGAACTTCCAACTCGTGACCATGACACGGAATTGAGCATGGCCTCTGCTGGAAATGAAAGGCTGCCCATCTATGAACCTCGCAAAGGGAACGACAAGCAAGAAGTCAGAAAATGGAGCAAGTTTGTACCAAGATCTGAAAATAAAGAAGCTATGAATGTCAACACATCACCTGCGAACTTCACGATGAAGGTGAGCAAGAAGAAGAGTATGAAATCCACTTCGTTTCAAGATAATCCAAGTGGAAAGTTGACTCTAAAAGAAATGCAAGAGAAAGAGTACCCATTTCTGGATTCTGATATGCCAGCTATTTTTGAAGAACTCCTTGAGTTAAATCTCATTGAGCTTCCGGAGATGAAGCGACCAAATGAAGTTGAGAAAATTGATGACCCAAATTACTGCAAATATCATCGGCTTGTGAGCCACCCTCTGGAGAAGTTCTTTGTCTTCAAGGACCAAGTTATTGACTTGGCTCGTGAAAAGAAGATCGTGTTTGAAGATGAGAAAGAAAGCGCAAACCAAGTCTCTATCATATTTGGCTCATTCAATCCAGCCGAATTATGTAGTTATAAAGAAAGTAAAGATGAAGAATTACTGGAGAACTACAAAGTTGAAGACGGTCAACCGGAGGATGATGAAGGTTGGACGTTGGTAACTCGTCGTAGGCGCCACAAAAGGAGCCCACGAAAATGATCAATGGAACAACCAACGAGGGAAATAATGGTGAAAATACCTAGGAGATAGAACCCAGTTAAGCATGTAAAGAAAGCGAAAGTGGAGGTGCACCACCCTTAAAAGCCACGACATCCAGTGACCTTGGAAGAGTTTTTACCAAGTTGGTTCCGCACGAAGATTTCCCATGGGGGTATTGATGCCTCTTGTTGCCATACTGACGAAGGGAAAGAAAGGAGTGATGACCTACCGTCGGCACCATCTTCGGAAAAGCTTATCGAGTCCACTCCTCAAGAAGTTAATGCTTGTGAGGAAGAAGTCACGTTAAAAAATGACGATCTTGTGCTAGTTGACACTCCTCATAACCTCCCATTGTACCTGGTTGGCTATATGCGTGATGAAAGGGTAAATCGAATTTTCATTATGGAGGATTCTCAGTGAATATTTTGCCAATTCGCACTGTGAAAGAACTTGGTATTCCCATGAACGAACTCTCAGAAAGCCGTGTGATGATCCAAGGATTCAACAAAGGAGGGAAAAGAGCCATAGGCGCGATCAGGCTGGGAATCACCATTGAATATATGCAATTAAGTGCATGGCTGCATGTGATCGATGCGAAGACTTCATACAATGTCTTGCTTAGAAGGCCTTGGATACATGAGAATAAAGTAGTTCCATCTACCTACCATCAATGTTTAAAATACTACGAGGGTGAAGTCGAGAAGAATATAGTTGCCGATGATGCGCCATTCATCGAGGCAGAGTCACACTTTGCAGATACAAATTTCTACTTGATGAACCACATTGTGAAGGAGCTAAAAGCTGATGATGGCGTAAAAAGCAAGAATGACGAGCCCACAACTAAAAGAGCTGAGGTAACTATTGGTAAAGCCAAAGTTGTTACTGAGAAGGTACAACCCAACGTGAATAGATCTAATAGAGGGGATATTGCGTCTTATGGCAAGAAAGTAAGTCATGTGCTCCAATATGTACCTAAAAGGAAGAAAGATGAAGGCGAATCATCTAATATCCAAACTAACATGCTAAAGGAGTTAACTGTTTCGGTAAAACGAATTGAGGCAGTAAAGTTGTCCTCGAAGCCGCTTGCAGGGTTTGTAGCCCAAAATCGTCTGCAGAAAGTGGCACTCCCTACAAAGCCGTCAGATGAAGGTTTTGATCTTAATGCTTACAAGCTATTTGTAAAGGTTGAATACAATCCCAATGAGCTGTCAAAGTTAGGGAAACTCCCATCATAAGCTGCAACGAGGCAACCACGTGAAGGTTTGGGATACAGGCAATCGTCACCAGTGCGCATCTCAATAAGAAGGGCGAGTATCAATTATATCACTGTAGAAGACGAATCTTCCACTTCTAACAGGCATTCCGTCTTTGACCGATATGGAAAATCAATTGTGAGAACTTCCGTACTTGAGAGACTGGGTCCATTAAATAAGGGGAATAATTTCCAGAGAAATTATCAAATACAAGAACACCCTCTTCGCCCAAAATTTAGAAGATCTCTAAAAATTTCCAAAGTTTGGTTCCTTCTAGAATGAAGCGACAAACAAAAGTCATGGTTTTATGTGATGAAGTAGTGAATGTGAAGCCATACAATGTGGTCTACACTAAAGAACGTGATGAAGATGAAGAAAGTGTGGGTTCTTCGTATCATGTTACTGCACAAAGCGAGCATGGTGTTTTATTTCTAATGGAGGATGATGAGAAATATGACGATGTTTCACCATGTTATCACATATCCTTCAACGATGGGGACCCTCAAGAAGATGAAGATGCAAAAGATGCTCCCCCATAACTTGAAGAAGGGGTGAGGGCAATGGTTGATGCCTTAAAAGAAGTTAACCTTGGAACTGATGAAGAGCCAAGACCCACCTACCTAAGTACTTTACTAGAAGTTGATGAAGAAAGAACTTATATTGAGTTACTCAAGGAGTTTAGGGATGTCTTTTCTTGGAGATACAAAGAAATTCCTGGCTTGGACCCCTAAAGTGGCAGTCCATCACCTTGCGGTCAAGAATGGTGCTCGTCCTGTTAAGCAAGCTCAAAGGCGTTTTAGGCCGGACTTGGTTCCCTTGATTGAAACCGAAGTTAACAAACTCATTGAAGTTGGATTATTTGGGAAGTTAAATAACCAACGTGGGTCTCAAGTATTGTCCCTGTAAAAAAGAAGAATGGCTAGATTCGAGTGTGCGTCGACTTTAGGGATCTCAACAATGCGTGTCCCAAAGATGAATTCCCGCTTCCTATTCTAGAGTTGATGATCGATGTTACTATTGGGTATAAGCAATGTCGTTTATGGATGGTTCGTCAGGCTATAACCAAATTCTCATGGCACCAAAAGATGAAGAGCTTACTGCATTCCGCACCCCCAAGGGTATTTATTGCTACAGGTAATGCCTTTTAGCTTGAAGAATGCTGGTGCTACTTACCAAAGGGATGCAGAATATTTTTGACGATATTCTACACAAGAATGTCGAATACTATGTTGACAACTTGGTGGTAAAATCAAGAGATAAGGAAGACCACTTGAAAGACTTGAGGATGGTGTTTGAGTTGCTCCGGAGATACCAACTTAGGATGAATCCATTGAAATGCGCCTTTGAAGTTACCTCCAGAAAGTTCTTGGGTTTCATTGTCCGGCATCGAGGGATCGAAATTGATCAAGACAAAGTAGATGCAATTTTGAAAATGCCTGAGCCTCGAGATATTCATGAATTAAAAAGTCTGCAAGGAAATCTAGCATACCTTAGGAGATTCATCTCAAACCTAGCTGGGAGGTGCCAACCATTCAGTCGCCTCATGAAGAAGGGTGTTCCTTTCAAGTGGAACCAAGCTTGTAGTAATGCCTTTGAGAGCATTAAATCCTATTTGATGAAGCCTCCAGTTTTAGCAGCCCCTATACTTGGAAAGCCGCTGATACTATACATTTCAGCACAAGAAAGATCTGTTGGAGCGCTGTTGGCCCAAGAAAACAGTGAGGGGAAAGAAAACTCCCTTTACTACTTGTGCAGGATGATGACACCAAACGAGTTGAATTATTCGTTAATTGAAAAGTTGTGTTTGGCGCTAGTCTTCTCAATTCAAAGGTGAAGCACTACTTTCAAGATCATGTTGTCCGTCTTGTTTCTAAAGAAAATCCCATCAAGTTCGTGATGTCAAAACCTGTTCTTAGTGATCGACTGGCGAGATGGTACCTCTAATTTCAACAATTCGAGATTTTGTAGATCCCTCAAAAGTTTGTAAAAGGACAAGCATTGGCAGACTTCTTGGCATATCATCCAATACCTGATGACTGGGAGCTAACTGGCGAACTACCTGATGAGGACGCAATGGTCATTGAAGTTCAACCTCCATGGAAGATGTACTTTGATGGTGCGGCTCATCATGGGAGAGCTGGTGCTGGCGTAGTATTTGTCACTTCCCAAGGTGAAGTCTTGCCCTACTCCTTCACCTTGACACAGCTCTGTTCCAACAATGTTGCTGAGTATGAAGCATTAATACTTGGGCTTGAAATGGCCGTTGATATGAAGCAATTGTAATTACAAGTCTTTGGTGACTCCCAGTTAGTGGTCAATCAACTTCTAGGTAGTTACGAAGTCAAGAAGCCTGAACTCTGCCCATATCACGATTACGCTAAAAAATTAAGGGGTGGCTCAGTGATGTGATTATTCAACATGTGCCACGGAAATAAAATAAGAAGGCTGATGCTTTAGTGGCCCTATCTTCATCGTTAACCATGCTTGATCAAGCGCAAGTTATTGTCTGCCAAAAATGGGTAGTACCACCGCCAAATGAGGCTGAAGGTGAAGAAAATAAATTCAAGCATCTTGTCACTGTTTCTGAAGTTGACAAAGAAGAATCGAGACAACCCATTATCGACTACTTATGCTATGGGATACTTCCAGAAAATCTGAGGAGAAGGACTAAAATCCATCGTCGTGCACCTTTCTTCCTTTACTACAAAGATACTCTATACAGAAGGTCGTTCGACGGAGTACTCTTGCGATGCTTAGGAGAAGAAGAAGTACTCCAAGCATTGCAAGAGGCACATTCTGGGGTATATGGGTCACATCAGTCAGGACCAAAGCTCCACTTCCATATAAAAAGGATGGGATATTATTGGCCAACAATGGTAAAAGATTGCTTGGACTACCACTCGAATATGTAAGGCTTGTAAATTCCATGCAAATTTTATTCACCAACCTCCTGAAGTGTTGCACCCGACTGTTGCATCCTGGCCGTTTGATGCTTGGGGATTGGATGTTGTTGGACCATTGCCAAAGTCCTCTGGTGGGCACCTATACATATTGGCTGCAACTGACTACTTCTCAAAATGGGCTGAAGTTGTTGCTCTTAAGGAGGTAAAGAAGGAAAATGTCGCAAGTTTCATCCGAGTAAACATAATCTATCGCTTTGGCATTCCTCATTACATAATAACGGACAATGGAAAGCCATTCGATAATAGGTTGATGAACAAGGTTTGTGATCTCTTTGAGTTCAAGTAACGTGACTCTTCGATGTACAACGCCGCCGCCAATGGTCTAGCTGAAGCGTTCAACAAAACTCTATGCAACTTGCTAAAGAAAGTCGTCTCCAAATCCAAACGAGATTGGAATGACCGTATGGAAGATGCTCTATGGGCATATAGGATGACTCACCGCATTCCAACACAAGCGACTCCTTATTCACTCGTTTATGGAGTCGAAGCCGTCTTGCCACTTGAGCGTTAAATACCTTCATTACGAGTGGCTATTCAAGAAGGGATCACTGATGAAGAAAATGATCGACTTCGATTAGCAGAGTTTGAGGCTCTTGATGAGAAGAGTTTGGAACCTCAACAGAGTCTTGAATGTTATCAAGCTCGATTGTCTCATACCTTCGATAAAAGAGTTTGCCCGAGGTCCTTTCAAGTAGAAGATCAAGTCCTTAGCATACGAAGACCCATTATTACTTCCCATAAACTTGTAGAGAAGTTCACTTCAAAATGGGATGGGCCATATGTCGTACAATAAGCTTATTCAAGTGGGGCTTACAAGCTGGTTGATGCAGATGGCATGAGAATCGGCCCTATCAATGGCAAGTTTTTGAAGAAGTATTATCCTTGAAGTTGCAACGCTCCTTGATTCATGGGCCTAAACTGCATGTTCCTACACTCTTACCCCGCATGAGTCTAAACTGTGTTCGGCCCACCCACAAAAAAAAAGGGTCCTCTAGGTTGAAAACTTGGAAAGAGGCGACCTAGGAAAAAGTTAGGACATAAAAAAAAATTCTACCCATTCTAAACTACAGTATGACTTGATCCTCTTCACCAAGGTACGTAGGCAGCTTAGAGTTTCATTCTGAGTTCAGTCGCATAAGTTTAGAATATATGTAATCCCCCAATCGTTGCTCGAATGAAGTATGATGGAATGTAATTCATTCAATCAGTATTTAAAAATCAAGTTGGGATACCATTCTCCTGTTAAACTATGTATCCCATTTGATTTAAAGGGGGCAAGACGCTATGGTAAATTGGTGTATTCAATTAAATGATTAATATCCTTTTGGAGGTTACCAAGCATTTGCATTGAAGCCGAGGGATCCGTTATGCCTTCACGTTCGCCAAACCTTCAAGTTATTTTGGTCTGCCTTCATGACATTTCAAATTCAGTGAGACTTGGACCCAAGATGTTTGGTGAGAATGAACCTTTTGAATTTCAAATTTTTACAATTAAAAAGATCTTACGATCTCAAGGCTTCCACACCAAGATACAAATATTTTGGTGAAGTCGCGCTAATTTGGAATTGTCGGCATATCAGGAACCAACGTTGACTTCAAAATATTATTTGAAACTATCCTTAAGTAATTAAAATTTGAATTTTGGATATATTATATATTTGGAAGTTAAGTTTCCAATGGATCAAACCTTTCATGATTTTTATATTCCCACATCAAGATACAAAAGTTTTTGTGAAGTTGTGCAAATCTGAAATCGTCGTCACGTCAGAATTTAATATTGATTTCGAACCATTATATGAAACTACCCTTAAGGAATTAAATTTTGTATTTTGGATATGTTATATATCTGTAAGATAAGTTTTCAAAAACTCAAACGGTTCGTGATTCTGACTTTTCTACATCAAGATATAAAGGTTTTGGTAAAGTCGCGCGAATCTGAAACTGTGAACGTGTCGGAATCTAAAGTTAGATTCAAAATAATATCTGGGATGATTATCAAATTGTTTGATTCCGAATTTTGGATAAGTCCTAGATCTCAAAGTCTATTATCCATAAAATCATGCGGTTCATAATTTCGACATTCTTACATCAATATATAAAAGTTTTGACGAAGTCGAGCAAATCTGAAATTGCCAGCATGGTGCAATATAAAGTTGGTTTTAAAATGTTGTCCGGGACAATTCTGAAGGCGTTTTTTTTAAAAAGATTTTCCTTGCAGGTGTTCGTCTCGAACTTTTAAAGGCACTCGGATTTTTAAGGTTTTTGTTCCGAACTTTTAGAAGGCGTATGTTTCGAACTTTTAAAGGTGCTCGTGGCAAGTTTTAAAGGGTCCTCACTTCCGACTTTTTAAGATTTTTCCACGAGCTTTTAAATGTCTTCATCAAGAGCTTTTATAGGTCTTCATCGCGCGCTTTTAAGGGTCTTCACCGCGAACTTTTAAAGGTTTTCATCACGAGCTTTTAAAGGTCTTCATCGCATGCTTTTAAAGGTCTTCACCGCAAATTTTTAAGGTCTTGACTTTTAAGGATCTTCACCACGAATTTTTAAAGGTATTCATCCCGGACTTTTATGGGATTTGCCGCAAATATTTAAGTTCTTCATCGCGAACTTTTAAAGGTCTTTGATGTGAACTTTTAAAGATCATGACCACAAGCTTTTAAGGATCTTTACGCGAACTTTTATTGGGTTTCACCGCAAATATTTAAGGTCTTCATCGCGAACTTTTAAGGATCTTCGACACAAATTTTTAAAGTTCTTCATCGCGGATTTTTATGGTCTTCGCTGCAGATTTTTAAGGTCTTCATCGCGAACTTTTAAGGATCATCGCCGCGAATTTTTAAAGGTCTTCATCGCGGACGTTTATGGGCTTCGCCGAAAATTTTTAAGGTCTTCATCGCGTGCTTTTAAAGTCTTCACCGCAAACTTTTAAAGGTCTTCGCTGTGAATTTTTAAAAATCTTCACCACGAGCTTTTAAGGATCATTGCGGTTTCGCCACAAAATTTAAAGGTCTTCATCACAAACTTTTATTGTTTGCTGCCGCAAATTTTAAAGATCTTCATCAAGAACTTTTAAAGGCCTTCGCCTCAAACTTATATAGGACTTCGTAGTTTTATGAAGTTACTTCTAAAAAAAAATGAAAAGAGACAACAGAGTATAACAAAGAAGAAAGTACAAGAAAAGAAAAAGAAATTACCTTCGTGTCAATGCTCCGAAATTGTCAAAAGTAAACTGAAAGTGGTTTGCAAACGCTAGAAGTGATGCTAATAGAATAAAGAGTATACTGTATTTATAGATGTCAAAAGGCGATTGTTGAAAGAAGTGCCGATATGGGATTAGGTGTATAAGGCGGTTGCTGAAACTGTTTTCCGTGTAGGACTCTTTTAATTATGGCGGCAACATTGAATCCTAGAGAAGCTTGAATTGTTGTAGGCCTCCTTTTCCCAATAGGGAATGTAGATCAGGCAACGATACTTATTTCACAATGAAATCACAAATTACAATGCTTTTGTCTTATTCTTATTCAAAGAAAATATTCATTATATTGATTAAGTAATTGATCAGTGTACACGTAAGAAAACTGCATGGACAATCCTTTATGCTCTAAACTGGTCTAAGCCAAATTTGACAATCCGCTAGTACTTCATTTCTCGTTTTCTGTTTTGACAAGTCTACACCTCAACATGTCTTGAAGTAGGGGGCATTTGTAGGCATATAAATTTTATTAAAATTAAATCCATGAAATAATTTGGACTATATTTTAAATTCAAGATATATTGGTCCAAATAAATATTACAGGCTAATATAATTGAATTAATTATATACGTCCAACATATATGGATCAAATAAATAAGTCTTAATCCATTGGGCTAGCCCATGTAGTTGGGCTACAAATGATGAGTCCGCTTTATTAGGCCCAATATGCCATCTTCCTAGATGCCCAGTTTGGTGCCACGTGTCAAATGACGTGGCGCGCCTAGTCAAACAGAAGAGCCAATGCGATCATGCCAAGTGTCAAAATGACAAGGCACGCCAAGTCACATTAAAAGGCCAATGAAACTGCGCTACATGTGCAAGTGGCATTTTCTGGCCAATCAAATGCGGTCATGTCACACTTCAATTTGATTGGTCGGAAATAGTTTGTTCTTATCATAACTCTTCCCTCGCACAACTATAAACACGGGTCTTCATAACTCAGAAAAGACACCAGATGTTATAACAAGAAGCAAGAGGGAGCTCGTGGATCAAACACTGCAAATTTCTCTAAAAGCTACAAGCATTCAAGTGTTCTAAGGATTAAACGATCAAGACAAAGATTCAAGAACAAGCTGCAAGCCCTTGGATTAAAAATACGTCAAAATCAAGATCATGCCTCAAGCACTTGGATTAAAATAAAATAAATTCAAAGATTAAGCTCAAAAGCTCTTTTTATTTACCATTGAAAAGTAGAATCAGAGGATTCATAGAGATTGTAACACTCAAACATTTGAAATAAAATACTACGATTGTTGCGATATTTTCGGTCTTGATTTTATTTTCTCGATGCAAATTTATTGTCTACACTTCCTAATAGTGTTCAACGAGACAATGCTGAAAGTTCAACATTAGAAATTAAAAGGCGAGCATGATTACTCCTATATGCATGATTTCTATAATTGATAACTAAGACTGATTTTAGATCCTATAGGCATGTCTACCAAGTGAGCAACCATGACAACATCATACTAACCAACTAACCCTATAGGCATGATTTCTAAATTGCAGATTAGGTAGCACATAAATTATCAGAATCTTATAGCACCTAATGAATATGTTGTAATGCACATTGAGCAATTGGTCATTTAATTTTCTATAGGCATGGTTTCTAGCATGTGGAAGCAAAATATGTTAAGCAAATTAAATACCTATAGGCAGGTTATCTAACACACATCATAGCAACAAAGTAAACACCTATAGGCAAGATTACTACCCATTTCATGCAAGTATTAAAATAAACCCCTTTTCCCAATTTCACTAACACTCCAATTGTCATTACAACATTATTACAAGCCCGATGAATGAAGTAAACAGCAGAATTACAGAATAGCTATAGTGAACCTAAGGCAAGCCCAAAAATATACCCGGCCTGGCCAGGCCTTCAACCTCAAGTCCACATAGTTTACACCAGCCCAGAAATCATATATTCATTTATGTAGAGCAGCCAGTAGGTAAAAAAGGCAGAGTTGAGAAATTGGGAAGGTGGCAAAGAACTATGACCCTAGTGTTTCAGAGTTCCCAAGGGCTTCAAGAACCCAGGGCATTGCTCACAATAGAGAGGTTAATAGAGGAAATTCAGGGAATGACTAACGACCAAGTCTTAGTGTGTCAGAGTTCACATGGGTCTCAATTGGACCCCGAAAAATGCTCACACTAGGGAGGTCAATGATGGAACCTAGGTAGCTTGGTTTTCAGCCGGCTAAGAATGAGAACTCAAAAGAGCTTAGGTAACAAGTGAAGTAAACCAAGGTAAACATTCATGTTTTGAATGCAATTGACTAGTCGACTAAAGGGGATACAAATTACGCAAGTAAAGCATGTTCAGATAATATAATTGATATCCTAGAGAAAAATAAAACACTAAAGATATGATAACAAATGCAAAGATCCCAAACAGTAGTAACACATTGGCTAGTTATACTTGAGAAGAATCTAATTTACTCGAATCAAGTTTAGGCATGCTATGAGCTATCAACATTGTGAAGTTAAACGTTAAGTAGACCTAAAACATTGAAGTAAAATAAACAGAATCACACACAAAAAACCCAGAAAACACATTAAACTAACGAACTTCAGAAGTGAAGACATATGCAAATTGCAGATACATAGGAACAAAATTACAAAGGTTCAGTAACTCACCAGTTAAACAAAAATACAAGAAAGAACAAACGTCCACAGTGTTCTGAACATCAACGAGAAGCAAGAACCTAGAATTTAGTGGCCTTGGCTTTCAGCCGGCCAAGAACCAAATTATAGAACGAGATAATGACGAAATAACATAATAAAGCTTTAAATATTAGTGAGATTATAGCGATTCAAAGTTCTGGCCTAAAGGGGAATGGGGGAGGGTCTTATAGAGTGATAGAAATCGAACAAGTAAACAAGGAAAATTGCAAAATCAAACATAAATAAGGAAGTATTAACATGCAAAATCAAATAAAAATCGGATTTATGGAAAAAATAGGTAAACCCTAGTTGAATGAAATCGAAAATTGGCTAGGAATCCTGGCCAATCGGACCCATATAGCCATGGTCATGCTGTATATGGACTAAATATTGTCCAGATTCAAATGGTTGAAGCAAATCTCCCTTGATTCAGAGATTTACACTTGCCAAAATAGGGCAAGTACTTATGTAATTCCAAAATCAGGTAAGAAACGACGAGACAAAGCATAAATGGAAAGGGAATCATAGAGTGATTCTATGTTGGAGTCGGACTTAGGGTAGAATAAAAGAGACGACTACTAGGGTTTGACAGGAGAGGAGAAGGGAGGATTTAGGGGCGGCAGCTGGTGAGAAATGATTAGGGTTATGGGTGTTTAGGGTAATTAAGAGGGAGGGAGTAATGTGGGTTGTTGATCACAGAGATCAACGGCCACGATTAGAAGGGGTCTTGGGTCGGGTTTGTTTAGATGGGTAACGACTGGGTTGTGGGTTTGGGTTAATTGATTGGGCTGGGGTGTTAGATTTTGGGCCGGTAATTGGTCCGAAAATAGGTAGGTTTTTAGGCTAGTTTTTAAATATCCAATATTTAATAAAAAATATTTATAAAAGTAATTGACAGATAGAAAAAATATCCAATATATGCCAAAACGCTCCCGGGTTATCTAAAACCCGATTCGGACATACACCCAAGTCCAAAATCATCATACAAACCTGCAAGAACCTTCAAATCCTGATTCTGAGGTCGTTTACTCAAAATTCCAATCTTGGTCAATTTCTCCAACTTAAGGCTTCTGAAATGAGAATTTTCTTTANATATATATATATATATATATATATATATATATATATATATATATATATATATATATATATATATATATATACACCCTGCTATAATGCTGGCGATACCAACACAACAGAGGAGATGTGTAGAAATTCTAACCAATTGCAGAGTTAAGCAAACATTGAATCTCTCCTTTTTGACTTAGATCATCATCTCATTACGAACGAAATAATGGTATTTGTCCTTTAATGTATTTCACATAATCTTATTGCATTGATCCCTGATCCAATAACCTCGTCTCACCCAGTAAGAACTGTTCAGACAACAATCATCCCAAACATGACCAACAGTCTCACATGATACCGTATCGCGCCAATAGGCCATAACTCGAATATGATACATAAAGGAATGACTCAGGAAGGGACTACCCGACTCACGCAACTAATATGAACTTTCTCAGAAAATAGGAAGTAAAACACAAGAAAATAAATATAGGAACCTGACTCATCATCACACTGTTGCGGCATGAAACCTGATCCAAATAACATACCCGTGGCGACGTGCTACCCGATCCACACATAAAATTCACATAAGGAAATATACACGGAGCTGAATTGCTCACTGCTACAATTTACTGAATATCGGTCACAAGCATGCTAAGTGCATAATACCATCCTGGGGAGACTGATAAATCCACATGCTACAAAACTCAAGAACAACTGAGGTGTGATATATATATATAATCTGNGGTCGTTTACTCAAAATTCCAATCTTGGTCAATTTCTCCAACTTAAGGCTTCTGAAATGAGAATTTTCTTTACAATTTGAGTCAACTTCCCGAAACTTGAATCCGAACATGCCTACAAGTCATAATACCTGAAACAGAGCTGCTCATGACCTCAAACTGCTGAACGACGCGCTAGATCTCAATACGACCGGTCGGGTCGTTACATTCTCCCCCACTTAAGCAGACGTTCGTCCTCGAACGTGCTAAGAACTGCTCTGGATTTAGCTGAAATCACTGTTTAAGACCTCGAGCACCTGCCCGTGCTACCACAACCCATTTGAGCACATTATCTTGATCAAATCTGAAGATATCCTCTTTTACCCATACCATAAGCTCAGAACCCAGTTACAACACTTGAAATTCTCTACCAGTCCTAGTTACGATATATAAACACCGTATCAACTACCACACGACATACCAGAACATGACTACATACCTTTGCTGAATCAACACCATGCACCGCATAACTCATCATCTGACCACAGTGACACTCCCTGAACCTTAATAGCCAAAATTCCACGAATCTGATGCTCCCAATGCACCTCATGATATATATATATATATA
>ML380705.1:0-23497 GCA_005239525.1 Nicotiana knightiana | reverse complement strand
CGCGCCAATAGGCCATAACTCGAACATGATACATAAAGGAATGACTCAGGAAGGGACTACCCGACTCACGCAACTAATATGAACTTTCTCAGAAAATAGGAAGTAAAACACAAGAAAATAAATATAGGAACCTGACTCATCATCACACTGTTGCGGCATGAAACCTGATCCAAATAACATACCCGTGGCGACGTGCTACCCGATCCACACATAAAATTCACATAAGGAAATATACACGGAGCTGAATTGCTCACTGCTACAATTTACTGAATATCGGTCACAAGCATGCTAAGTGCATAATACCATCCTGGGGAGACTGATAAATCCACATGCTACAAAACTCAAGAACAACTGAGGTGTGATATATATATATAATCTGGATCTCAAGAGTTATCCCGCTCACATAACATCACCACTACGCGGGACCTCAACACATAAGAAATTATCAAGTCGTTTCACAACTCACACAGCACAATCATAATATCACATGAATTTGACGAAGATGGAACAACGCCTGATATTCCAACACCCCTCCTTGAGAAGAGCTATATTGAAATGAACACATCTGGCTCACATGAAGCCCATAATCCCGTTTAAATCCATTCATACACTTTAGGCCGATTCTGCTCGCAATGAACTAGGCTGATAGCCTTACCTGGGTCCATAATAACCCACTTTCTCTCATAATACGCGAGAACAACCATCATAGTCAGGACAAACACCCCACAATCCACAACCAAATGAACTGAACGCCTTCCAGGCATAAATTTTCAAATAAGCAATATTGCACTTCTTTATACTCAGTCCAAATCTTCAATCCATTAAGTGACTACATGACACACTTATGCACTCTTCTCGTGGTTACGCTCCCACGACCTTCCACACCAGGTAGCAAATCTGCACATCCACCACTGGCCACACTAACGCTGTAAAACAAATCAAGAACCCATAACCAGGGTACAAAGCCTCTTTCACCGAATATCGATCTCAAGTGACACTGAAGATAACACCAGCTTACTCTGAACTTTCAAATCACTTTTTCTTGCTCATCCAAGCTCATGACATCATTGTTATCACCGAACCGCAATCTCGATTCCTTACTTCCAGTTACACACTGTTTACTGCACCTAGCACGCTAATATGAAATTGCACAAGAATTCCATCATAACTTCTGAACCACTAATAGGGTGAACACTTCATCATATAGAAACATTTTACTTACCTCAATCCATGAAAACCACCACAACACACGAGTGAATTCCCACAATCACTATACATGCAAATCCTTAAGTAGTGGCCTGAACCATCATAAACTTTCCGGGATCCGCCTACACCTGACATGCCATAATACTTGAATGCTTCCAAATAAAATGTATTTCGACGGCCGACATGCCTCGCATACACCGGCACAAACCACATGCATAACTTAATCATATCGAAGGAACTGATTACTGCCGTAAATGTGCCATTTCAACCATGGCTAATCAATCTATCGTCTTTTAATCATCTTTAATTGCCTCAGGAATAACAGTAACTTCTTCCAACTCATAGAAAACTCAACTCTCACTCATTCCAAGTGACCTTGATTTACGAGACCATGCTGCCTAAATCCCGAAACCCGTCTCATACCCTCATGATAATCTTCCTACAACCCAAATTTTATTTCTCTCACTCCTCCAATGCTATCCTGCATGGTGAAAATAACATAGAACACTCCAACCATTTTCTATTTTTCTAAAATTACGCTCAATTCTTGATCATACGGCTGCCTTTAACCCTTAAATGTCGCATTCTTAACTTTGAATTCACTAGGACCGCTATTGAGAGTCACCCACTCTGACTGGTCCCCAATACAATCAACTCCAAGGCTCTCCTAGCACATAAACACCCTTTTCAATGAAACACATGATTGAGTCACTACCCTTACAACTCGCCTATGCTTAAGCATAAATTCTGAATCTTTCAAAGTCTAACCCTGGTCCAACAAGGCCAACTCTTGCACACATTTATCAAATCCCAAGCACGATCACCATTTTACTCCTTTCCCCTTAGCTGAAATAACTTGCCAACACACCGATAATCCGCAACCCCATGATAACACCACCCTACAACCCAACTGCAGGTGGTGGGACTCCCCCACTTAGCCCGAAGCTACTCCTTGCACTACTCTAGACCCTGCTAAGATCCTTTCTCCTTTGTTAACATGATCTTGCTCAACCAATCCGTCCAATTCTTCCAAATTCTCTTGTTAGAACTCCCTAAATACTCAAATTCTCTAGCATCATTCACACATTCTGCCTCCTACCGAATAGTCACTAGAAACCCTCACAGAGACTTGACAACCACACAACCACTAAACTACTCACAGGAGATAACTCACATATGGAAATCACCAACTGACACCTTCCATCGACGTTGTACTGCACACCCTCTACAACACTAATAATCCATCCTAAGCATGTTCTCATTCACCAACTTTACCAGTACGTCCGCTCCTCATGGACATCTACTATATGCCCCCACAACATCTTTAGATTCACCGCCACATTACGTCCTTCTTCATTCCTAAGAACTCATCCCTGTTGTATCCAACCTTCCTCCGAAATAACCCACATTTCACTTAAGCTCGTGGACCCAATCACCATCCACTAAAATTCTCAAAATTTCCCTCAAGATAGGCAACTGTCTTACCACTGAACTCCTGGGCTACGCTGCCACTCTTCCACTTGATAAACTCATTCCTTTAAACAACCACCTGACTTCTGTCCCTTAAACCTGGCCTTTTTAGAAATTTAGCCGCCGCCTGACACTTCTCTTATGTCTTTATTCGTCGTATGCTGCCCAATTGCTGCCTCAATTCGATACCATTCTCTGTAGTTCTTAATCCAGCAGTTCACCACGACTTCAAACTCTCTAAAGATCATCTATCTTGAGCTGTCTTCATTTTCAACACTTATCCAGTACTGAACCACCGCGTCTCACGGTCTCTAACAACCGCTTCTTTAATACTACTTCACCACACTCTGACCCAATGCAACCGAAGAAACTATAGCGCCGACAGACTTAACACATTCCATATGGTCAATGACGAAGATTTCACATCACAAGTGAATATCCCACCTTACTTGAAAACACCAAGTCTTACTATTTTATCAATTCAAAACCTGACCATTTGTAGTCCAAATGCCTTTCCTCTTCCGGAACTAAAATGCCGAAATCTAGAAATCACGCCCTGAGAAGACCTCCCTTCAAGCCATTCATCACCCCCAACATATGGGCAGTATTCAACCATCACACTCACATTGCGCGATAACCAATCGTAAGCATCATAGCAATCTGAGCATAACATCAAGGCTCTCAAAAACACAGGTATTGAGCTAAAACAACATATTATCCTTCCGCAGGGCCACAATAACAGCCCCAACCAATTACACATGGAAAACATCTCGCATAATATCCGTAGCACCATTTCAATTCCTCAAATTCCCGATTCATAGCAAGCGTTTCGCGACTCTTAAGATTGAGTAGGAATAAGCTTGGGCATAAGCCTCAAAGGAATCAAATCGCACGATGAGGAATCTAGAAGGGAAGTACTCTGAACAACCTTTTAGCCTCTCGAAAATAAGTATAGACGTCTCCGTACCGATCCGCAGGACTCTACTAGACTTGCTCATGACTCGTGAGACCTTAGGGAACCTAGAGCTATGATACCATGTTGTCACGACCCAAAATCCATTAAGGTCGTGATGGTGCCAGACACCATCGTCAGGCAAGCCAATCATTAATTAGTTGAAATAAATTCCTGTTTTAACATTTTTGAAATTATTTCCTTTAACTTATTACGTAATAACTAAACAAAAATTCGTTAAGTAAATATGACAGTCTAATATTCTATTTTTATAAAATACATCCCAGAACTCGGCGACACAAGTACATGAGCAATTTCTAAGAATTTTACAATTTCTATAAAGCTTGTCCGAAATACAATTAGACAAGGAAATTAAAATAAAATAATACGAGAAAGACTCTGTCAGCTGCGGATCGCCTCCGGATAATGTAGCTCGCCTAAGTCTCCAAACCAGCCATATTGCTATGAAGGTACCTGTGCAATAAAAATACACATCAAGTGTAGCATGAGTATGAAAATAACGTGTACTCAGTAAGTCGCGCGCCTAACCTCAGAGAGGTAGTGACGAGAGGTCGAATTAGACACTTGCTAGAGGTCAATTTAGTATATTCAAGTGAGACGCTAAGCATGAATGTCATAGACAAGTTGTTAAGATCAGGAATAAATAATATCAATTTCTTCCATATTTAACACTTTAATTCTTCGTCATTTCAGTTGACAATTTAAATCATAATCCGGGATAAGAAACATCTGACTTATTTCACATTTTACACATCAATTCTCCTTCCTCATAATTGGCCATTAAAACTTCCTTAGGCCGATAAACATGTATAATCACAACAAATACGCAGTAAATATCATGCGCAAGCAATGCCGAGGGTCGACGGCCCCAACCAACATAAACATAAACTGTGCACTGTCGAGGGTCGAACGGCTCGAACCATAGATGCATCTATTTTCTCCGCTACGCGGTCAACATAATAACAATAAGGCTAGCCTGCTCGCGAATCATACCTGCGACTCAGTTGCTCATATGTACACGTATTCACATAATAAATCCACATTCTTATCAAGAAAACAACTTCTAAAGAGAATGATAAAATTCTTCTTAAAGGAACACGAAAAATAGACTTTAAATCTTTGTTTTGAAACTCATTTGCCAAGTTTAATAATATTCAATAATATAACCTTATCAGGAATACAATTATCCACGGAGGAAATAAATTCTCTTTCTAGAAGAAAATGAACTCTAGTCTTCTTATATATTCAATTACTATTTCAATTATATTAGCGGTATAATATTACTGGCAAGATCATAGGTACAACAGGTAAGGCATGCTAGTGGGTCCTAGACTACCCGGACATGGCATAATAGTAGCTTACACACGGACTCCCCTCACCTCGTGTGTACGTAGCCCTCGCAGATAGTAGCACATACTTAATTAGTTCACCTAGGGGGACAATTCCCCCTCACAAAGTTAGAAAGGAGACTTACCTCACTCCGAAGTTCCATAACCGGCTTCCAAGCCCTTCCGACGACTCCAATGGACGCACAACGTCCCAAAACTATTCAAACAACGAAACACCAAAGAAAATATACTCTAATATTTGCAACAATTCAAATTATATAATTTCCCAACTCCACTAAGTGAATTGACCAAAAGGCCCTCAGGCCCACGTGCCCGAAATCCGAAATTTCTCGAAGATATATTCTACCCATAGCTTTACTAGTTCAAATATACAATTCACTCTAAATTTCATGCTCAAATTCGTGGTAGAAATTCAAAATATCATTTCTAGGTTTTTCTTCCAAAATTTCCCAATTTTCCCACAATTTTTCATGTTTTAATCCATGCATATACCTTGTATTTAACTTGAGATGAGTGGGAATAACTTACCTTGACATTGATGATGAAATTACCCTTTTGAAGCTCTCCTAAAATCGCCTAAGCCATGAGAAAAATGAGAAAATAAACCAAGATCCTTGTTTTAAAACATTCTTCCCAGGCCGATTTTCGCACCTGCGATCCAGTCCTCGCACTTGCGCTTCCACAGGTGCGACCAAGAGCCCGCACCTGCAAATTCCCTTTCCTCCATTCGGATCCGCACCTACAACCCATTTCCCGCATCTACGCCTTCACAGGTGTGGAAATTCCATCGCACCTGCGATCCTAGCCAAGTCAGCCCACTCTGGCACATGCGGCTCCAAAGACGCACTTGCAGCTCCGCACCTGCAGCCAAATCCTCGCAGGTGCGGTCACCCCGTCCAATTACACCAACCTGTTCCAAAACATAAGGAAGACTTGCTCAAGTCCTCAAATCACATCAAACAACTCCGAAACCCTAGATCGCACTAAAATTCAAACTTTAAGAACTTGAAATTTCAAACTTCTACATCTGATGCCGAAACCTATCAAATCACGTCCAATTGACCCCAAATTTTGCATGCAAGTCATATTTGACATTACGGAACTGCTCCAACTTTCAAAATCACATTTCGACTATGATATCAAATTTCCACTTCCGATCGGATTTCTCAAAAACCTTCAAATTCCTATCTTTAGCCAAACGACTTCAAAATAACCTACGGACATCAGAATTCACTTCCGATCGCGCTCCCGACTCCAGAATCACCATACGGAGCCATTCGCAGGCTCGAAATCCCAAACGGACATCAATATCACTGAATTGCGCTTCAAGCCAAACTTTGGAAATTTTCTTCAAACTGCTGACTTCCACAATATATGCCGAAATGCTTCCAGGTTATCCAAAACCCAATATGGACATACGCCAAGTCCAAAATCATCATACGAACCTTAAGGAACCTTCAAATCCTGATTCTGAGGTCATTTACTCAAAATTCCAATCTTGGTCAATTTCTCCAACTTAAGGCTTCTAAAATGAAAATTTTCTTATTAATTTGACTCTAAACTTTCCGAAACTCGATTCCGACCACGCCTACGTGTCATAATACCTGAAACGGATATGCTCATGACCTCAAACTGCTGAACGACGCGCTAGAGCTCAAAATGACCAGTCGGGCCGTTACATACTCTGTGAACCATGTAGATCCCTTGCCAATTGGGTGAAAATTTTCCTTTGGCTTCATCCTGATGCGGGAAAATTCGCTTCAACACCAGTTCTCAGTGCGAACTGTCTAGGTCTGACCCTTTTGTTCAAAGCTCTAGACATTTTGTTCTGATAAAGTTTCCCATGACACACTCCATTCATTCTTTTCCCATCAACTAGAGCTAATTGTTCGTAGCAACTTCTTATCCATTCTGCATCACTGAGTTCAGCTTCTTGTATAATTCTTAAGGAAAGAATTTCAACCTCGGCAGGAAAGACAACTTCGGTACCGTAGACCAGCAAATAAGGAGTTGCTCTGGTTAAGGTGTGAACTATGGTACGAACTTTGCGGCCTCCATGGCTCCATTCATTTGAGGCTTGTATGCTATGGAATTCTTATGCTTGATTTTGAAGGTTTCAGACATTCATTTCATTAAGTCACTACTGAGGTTGGCGGCGTTGTCGGTGATGATGGATTCTGGCACCCCGAATCGGCAAACAATATGATCTTTAACAAAATCTGTGATGACTTTCTTGGTTACGTCTTTGTAAGATGCGGCTTCAACCCATTTTGTGAAGTATTCTATTTCCACTAAATGAACCTGCGCCCGTTTGAAGCGGCATGATCGATCGGACCGATGACATCCATTCCCCAAGCGGCTAAAGGCCAAGGTGCACTTGTTGCATTGAGTTCATTCGATAAAACCCATATCATATCTGTGTGTATTTGGAACTGATGACATTCATGTGTTGGTCCGCAAGTTCCAGCATGTACCTCTTCGAGCAATTTGGAAGACTCCTTGGCGTCAACACACCGGAATCATCCTAGGTCTGGAGTCCTTTTGTACATAATTCCTCCACTTTGGAAGAAATGGTTGGACAATCTTCGGAGCGTGCGATCTGAGTATGATTTTCATGCTCCGGGTACCCTCCTTTTGCAAAGTACTCCTTGATATCATGGAACCACGGATTCCCATCTATTTCTTCTTCAACATGAGCATAGTAAGTTGGCTGATTGTGAATTCTTAGTGGAATAGGGTCGATGAATTCTTGTCCGGATGCTGTATCATGGAGGATAAAGTGGCCAATGCGTCTGCAAACTCATTATGGATTCTCGGAACATGTCTGAATTCTATCTTCATGAACCTCTTCATCATCTGTTGCACATGACATAGATATGGTAATATCTTGGTATTTTTTGTAGCCCACTCTCTCTGCACCTGATGTACCAGAAGATCTGAAACACCAATTAGCAGCAATTCCTGGATATTCAGGTCAACAACAAAATTGAGCCCCAATATGCAAGCCTCATATTCTGCCATATTATTGGTGCACAGAAATCTGAGTTTCACGGATACCGGATAATGTTGACCTGTCTCTGACACCAAAACGGCACCAATAGCCACTCCTTTGAAATTTGCGGCTCCATCAAAAAACATTCTCCATCCATCGTAGGCTTCAACGATATCTTCTCCTACGAATTATACTTCTTTATCCGGAAAATACGTTTTTAGTAGTTCATATTCTCCTCCTACATGATTTTATGCAAGATGATCCGCTAATTCTTGTCCCTTAACCGCCTTCTGATTTATATAGACGATGTTGAATTCACTCAACAATGTCTGCCACTTTGCCAGCTTCCCTGTAGGCATGGGTTTCTGGAAGATGTACTTCAAAGGATCCATCCTTGATATGAGATATGTGGTGTAGGCACACAAGTAGTCCCTCAATTTCTGATCTATCCATGTCAGAGCACAGCAGGTGCGTTCCAACAAAGATTACCGTGCTTCGTAGGGTGTGAACTTCTTACTCAGATAGTATATGGCCTGCCCTTTTGTTCCCATTTCATCATGTTATCCTAAGACACAGCCGAAAGCCCCATCTAGTACGGACAGTTAGAGTAGCAGAGGTCTCCCCGGTTCTAGCGGGACCAGGAATAGTGGCGTGGACAAATATTCCTTGATTTTGTCAAAAGCTTTCTGGCATTCTTCAGTCAAACTTGTCGCAATCCTTCTTTAGCATTTTGAAAATCGTCTCACATATCACGTCTTTCTTGGCTTTAGAGGTGGAAAATCCTGGATAGCCTTGACCTTTGATGGGTCTAGCTCAATTCCTCGGCGGCTGACGATAAATCCTAAAAAATTTCCAGCAGGGACTGCAAAGGCACATTTTGCGGGATTCAATTTCAAATTGTACCTTTGAAGCCGATCAAAGAATTTCCTCAAAGCTGCTATGTGATTTAAGCCCTTTTTGGATTTGATAATGACATCATCCACATATACCTCTATTTACTTGTGTATCATGTCATGAAAAATAGTTGTCATAGCTCTCATATAAGTGGACCCAGCATTCTTCAGGCCAAACGACATCATTTTATAGAAGTACACCCCCTCTGGTGTAATAAAAGCTATTTTCTCGGCATCGTCTTTGTCCATCCAGATCTTATGATATCCCGCGAAGCAATCCACAAAGCATTGGAGTTCATGCTTGGCACAATTGTCGATCAATATGTGTATATTGGGTAATGGGAAATCATCTTTGGGACTTTCTCTATGTAGGTCCCGATAACCGATGCATACTCTGACTTTCCCATCCTTCTTCGGAACTGGCACAATGTTAGCCAACCAGGTTGGATATTCAACCACTCTGAGAACCTTAGCTTTTCTTTTCTTAGTGACTTCTTCTTTGATTTTCAGACTCATGTCTGGCTTGAACTTTCTGAGCTTCTGTTTTACCGGCGGACACGTTGGGTTGGTAGGTAGTTTATGAGCCACTATAGATGTGCTCAAACCAGTCATATCATCATAAGACCATGTGAAAATTTCTTCATATTCTTTAAGAAAACGGGTGTATTCTTCTTTCTCTGATGGTGACAAGTGAATGCTTATGCGAGTTTCTTTGACTATTTTAGAATCTCCCAAGTTGACTATCTCAGTTTCATCCAGGTTGGACTTAGGCTTGTTCTCAAAATTCTCAACTTCTCTGACAATTTCCTCAGGTATCATATCATCTTCTTCTATTTCTTCTGACTCACTATCCTTATGTTGCGTTGTCTCATTAAATGTCACAGTTGTTGGTTCATCAAGATAAGAAATGGTATTGCCGTAGATAGAAAAATGTAGAGGATAGTAATAAATAATAAAATAGCAAACCATTGATAAGTATCAAGATGTCAAACAAAACGATTTTAATAATTCAAACAAATGTTTCAAATCAAAGTACTGAAAATGTTTTTTTTAAATGCTCATAAGAATTGTTTTCAAAATAAATGACACTAGCAGCCAGGCTACCCCGGGACTCGGCGGGCTCTTGATGGTGTGGCAGTCCAGTTCCTGAGAACAACTCCCTTCTCTACTGCCTGGATGACGAGGCCTTCCTCCTCCTCCTCCTCAACTATTACGTTGTAGTACATATCTTCATCTTCTAAGAACAGACTCCTTAAACCAGCTAGAATTTCATCCTCCTCGGATCCCCACATCATATTGACCTGATGGAAGGACAGGCTTAAATGTGGTATCGGCTGCTCGAGAGGGTAATAAGGACCACGCCATGGGGGCGACCAATTTTGATATTCGTTCCAGGTATACTGATATCCGAGTCCAAAGGTTGTGCCATGATGTTTTAACTGTATTGGTTTGGTGATCCCTTGGATATTCTTGCCGAGACCTCTACCGGGTTCATACCCTGTCCATGCCAATATGCTTTCTATTTTGCTACTCCACCATTTTTTTCCTTCTCGATCGCATTAACACGCTCAATGTGATGGTAAGTTTATCCCCTAACTCCCTTCTATTCTCCACAACTTGGATAGTCTGGTTGGTGTAAATAGGATTACTCCCGTCTCCATGAATGATCACTTCCTGATGATTCCATTCAAACTTCACAGCCTGATGCAGAATAGACGCTACATCCCCAACGACGTGTATCCAGGGTCGTCCTAATAGCAGATTGTATGAGGCGGATATGTCGAGCACTTGAATTCAACATCAAATCAAGTTGGGCCCATTTGTAAATAAAGGTTGGTTTCTCCATTCGTGGCCCTTTGAGACCCATCGAATGTTTTTACGTTCATAGTTTCTGCTCACATCTCATGCAAACCTTTACCTAACCTCTTCAAAGTAGTCAATGGGCAGATGTTGAGACTTGAACCCCCATCTAGCAAGACCCTAGCAATGAATTTGTCTTCGCACTGTACTATGATATGCAGCGCCCTGTTATGGCTCAAACCTTCTGGCGGCAATTCATCTTCATGTAAAGTGATCTTATGGCTTTCTAATACTTGTGCAAACATGTTTTCCATCTCCCCACCGGTAATGTTGTTGGGTACACAAGCCTCATTCAATACATTCATCAATTCATTCCTATGCGCTTCAGAATTCTGTAGTAGTGATAGAATGGATATCTAAGCGGGGGTTTTGTTCAAATGATCAACCACAGAATACTCCCTTTCTTGCAACTTTCTCCAGAGATCATCCGTGTCGGTTTCAATGATAGGCTTCTTGGAAGCAACTTCTTTAATCGCTCCTCCCAAATTCTCAGGCGTGTAAACTCTACTAATTCTGGTCATACCCTGCGCTGCACCAGTTTATTCCATTTTACCCTTTCCTTGCCTTCTCTCTTCTACAGTATAGTCCTAGGGTACATCATTGGACTTAAAGGATGGCGTGGGTGATACCGTAATGGTAAATGGTGTGGTCACTTCTACGTCGAATGGAGTTGGCGTGGCTGAGGGCGTTGTTACTTTAACCTCAAACGGAGTTGGTGCAGCTACCTCAACTTCGATTGGTGACTGTATCTGTACCACAATAGGAGTGAGAGTGATTGTAGGTTTCTTAGGATCGTCCCTTCCCGAATGAGCCCAACTGACATTTTCGGATCCCATTCTTCATCGGTTTGTATCACATTTACCCCCTCGCCCATGTGATTCGGGAGGGGATTGTTGCGAACATTAGGTGCTGCCTTCTTTGCCTGTATAACCTTGGTGTCAATCAATGTCCGGATCTTGTCTTTTAGAGTGTGACATTCGTCAATAGTGTGACCCTTCATGCCCGAGTTATAGGCACATGTTTTATTTAGATTGACCCACTGAGAGGAATTTTCAATAGCAATGACGGGAATGAGAGTGACATAACCGGCAACTTTCAATCTCTCATACAGTTGGTCGTCGATGGGTTCAGCAATATGAGTGTATTGTCTAGGCGGTCTACGATCGAAATTTGGCCTGGGTTCTTGAAAATTTTGTCGGGCTGGTGGTGAGTGGTAATATGATGGTTGGGTATTGTAAGTATGGTAAGCGGTGGCGGGTTGTTGATATCTGGGAGGTGAAGGCTAATATGTGGGTGGAGGTGTTTGGTATGTGAGAGGAGACTTCGGACCTTGGGCTACCATCACAGCCCCTACTTCCTTCTTTTTGGATATGCCCCCTGACTGCAAGGCTTTGTTCGTAGCTTGTACTGCCTCGAAATTTGTTACCATCCCGCTTTTTATTCCCTCTTCTATTCTTTCTCCCAATTTGATGATGTCGGAGAATTAATGATTTTCAATAACCATCAACCTCTCATAATATTGTGGATCCTGGGCTCGGACAAAGTCTCTGTTGGTTTCTTTTTAAGATTCTGGATAGAAGATATCTGGTGCATTCTCTGTATTGAATATGAACCGATCCATGAAATCTGACGCTATGCTTACCAAGTTAATCCACTTCTTTAGATTTAGACTGATGTACCAGGATAGGGCGTCTCCAGTGAGGATCCTCATGAATATATTCATGTGGATTCTTTCATCTTTACCAACCCCTACGAGCTTGTCACAGTACGTTCTCAAATTGTCACGACCCGAATTTTCCACTAGCAGGACCGTGATGGCGCCTAACATTGAATTCGCTAGGCAAGCCAACGTAAATGTTTATTTACCTTATTCATTTATTTTTAACACATAACAGGTGATGTACAAATCAGCGGAAATAAAAGTGTGAAATAAAACAAAGTCTAACAACTCGTTTATATGCCATTACGGAATTCATAATACTAAACCCAGAATTTAGTGTCACAACTTCATGGACTGTCTATGAATACTACATATAAAGTTCTGAATAAAATAAATACATTTGTCTCAGAATAAAGAAGAACAGGGTGGAAATAAAGTAGGAGGGGATACCAAGGCCTGCGGACGCCTGCAGGACTACCTCGGAATCTCCAAATGGACTGAAGGCAGCCTCCTCACTCTAAGGTCCGTACGGTCCTGTACCGGGATCTGCACAAAAGTGCAAAGTGTAGCATCAGTACAACCGACCCCATGTACTGATTAAGTGTCGAGCCTAACCTCGACGAAGTAGTGACGAGGCTAGGACACGACAACCAACAAAACCTGTGCAGTTTAATCATATACGGAAAAAATAATAGCAACAAGAAATAAGAAGCTAAATACAAAGAAAGGGGAACATGCTTAGGGGAGGAAATATCAAATGCTGGAAATAAAGAAGTAAAGCAACAAATTAGATATCAGCTTAAACAACAGAAGTAACAGCACCAAAATAAGTGCACGGCATCACCCTTCGTGCTTTTACTCTCATCCTCACCAAATAATAAATAGAATGCACGACATCACCCTTCGTGATTTTACTCTCACCCTCTCAATAAATCAATAGAAACGGCACGGCATCACCCTTCGTGCTTTTACTCTCATCCTCACAATAAATCAATAGAAACGGCACGGCATCACCCTTCGTGCTTTTAAATTCATAACATGGCACGACATCACCCTTCGTGCTTTTAAATTCATAAAATGGCACGGCATCACCCTTTGTGATTTTACTCTCATCCTCACAATATTAAACACGGCATCAGCCTTCGTGCTTTACACTCTTCCTCACCCAAACAAATCAATAACAACAATTCAGCAAGGAAATCAATAATATAAAATAATAATAATAATAATAATAATAATAATAATAATAATAATAATAATAATAATAATAATAATAATAATAAGAACCATAACGTCCCGGCAAGGGAGCCAACAGTAGAATCAATATCATCTCGGCAAGGGAAACAACTATAACCAATCACACCTAGCTATTTAATTTCATGAAATAATATCAACTTGAACCAATACTCAACAATAATCAATACCAACGAAAACACCTCCAATATAGATAATTGTCAAATTAAACTCCAGTAATGCTTAATGAAAAAAAACATAATTCACGATATTCGACTCATGGCATGCTGGACACCAACGTATAGATACTCGTCACCACACCTATACGTTGCACATTATACTAACACGTAGCAATTAAGACACAATATCTATTCCCTCAAGCTAAGGTTAAGCCAAACACTTACCTCGAATTCCATGACCAAACTCAAGCCTCAATTACCGCTTTCCCTTTAGAATTCGCTTCCAATTCAATTGTATCTAGACATAATCAGCTTAATAATATCAATAAATGCTAAATAATTCAACCACAATGCTTAATTATGAGTTTTCCATCATTCTTCCCAAAATTCAAAAATCGAACCTGGGCCCACTTAGTCAAAATACGAGATTCGGACCAAAACCCGATCACCCATACACCCACGAGCCTGAATCTATAATTAATTTCAAATTCCGACCCCAAATCGAGGTCTAAATTCCCAAATTTGTAAAATCCCTTATTTCTACCCTTCAAGAACAAGATTTAGGCCTAGAAATCTAATGGATGTTAATGGAAAATGAAGAAAACGAGTTTAAGAACACAAATCTAGCACTTGGTGGTGAAATCCCTCTTCAAAAATCGCCCCTAAGATTCCTTGGTTGTGAAAATATGAAGTTATGGCTAAAATCCCATTTTTCTACTGTTTTAAGTGTTGTGGATAGACCTTTTACGCGTTCGCATAGGCTCACCCCCACGGCCTTCGCGTTCACGTGCCTCTGGTCGCGTTCTCATAGGGTTCCAGCTCCCCCTTCCCCAGCTCCCTTAAACCAGCGCGTTCGCGAGGGCCCAGACGCATTCGCATGGAGCAACCTACCCAGGGTTCCGCATTCGTGTTGTGTCCAGTGCGTTCGTATAGAGAAAAACCCAGCCCCAGCCCCAACTACTCTTCGCGTTCTCTTGGGTTACCACATGTTCGCATAGAACAAAACACCAAACACCAGAAACAGCACCCTCACCAGATTTTCTAAGTCTAAAAACACTCCGATGCATATCCAAAACTCACCAGAGCCCTCGGGGATCCAAATCAAACATGTACACAACCTTAAAAACATCTTACGGACTTACTCGTGCGATCAAATCGCCAAAATAACATCTTAAACAACGAATTTAGCATAAAAATCAAAGAAAAATCACAAGAACTTCCAAAGTTTCAAATTTCACAACTACGGGTCCGAATCAAGTCAAATGACCTCCGTTTCTTACCAAATTTTAGAGGCATCACTCAAATACCATATTAAACCTGTACCGGGCTCCGGAACCAAAATACGGGCCCGATACCATCAATTTAAAATACAATCAAATTTCCAAAAACTCTTATAATTTTAGTAAAATAATTTCTTTCAAGATATCATTTCTCGGGCTTGGGACCTCGGAATTCAATTTCGGGTATACGCCCAAGTTCTATATTTTCCTACGGACCCTCTGTGACCGTCAAATCACGGGTCTGGGTCTGTTTACCCAAAATATTGACCGAAGTCAACTTAAATTCAACTTTAAAGGCAAAATTAACATTTTTCTCATTTTTTCATATAAAAGCTTTCCAGATATACGCCTTGATTGTGCACGCAAAACGAAGTGAAATAAAAAGAGGTATTCAAGGTCTCGGAACACAGTTTTGACTTTTAAAATGAGAGATGACTTTTTGAGTCATCACATTCTCCACCTCTAAAACAAATGTTCGTCCTCGAACGAACATAGAAAAGTACCTGAATTGGGGAAAAGATGGGGATACCGGCTCCTCCTATCGAACTCGGACTCCCAGGTAGCTGCTTCGGCAGGCTGACCTCTCCACAGAACACGAACTGAAGGATATCTCTTCGATCTCAACTGGCGAATCTGCCGGTCTAATATGGCTACCGACTCCTCCTCATACATCAAATCCATGTCCAACTGGACACTTCTGAAGTCTAACACATGGGCTAGATCACCGTGATACTTCCGAAGCATAGACACATGAAACACTAGATGCACAACTGATAAATTTGGTGGTAACACAAGTCTGTAAGCCACCTCTCCCACTCTATCAAGGATCTCAAACGAGCCAATGTACCTAGGGCTTAGCTTGCCCTTCTTCCCAAATCTCATCACGCCCTTCATGGGCGACACCTGAAGCAACACCCGCTCTCCGACCATGAATGCCACATCACGAATTCGGCGGTCGGCATAACTCCTCTGCCTTGACTGAGTTGTACGAAGTCTATCCTAAATGATCTTAACCTGGAATCTTGCACTAAGTTTGTACCCAACAACCGAGCCTTTCCCGACTCAAACCACCCAATCAGTGACCGACACCGCGTACCGTATAATGTCTCATAGGAAGCCATTTGAATGCTCGACCGATAGCTGTTGTTGTAGGAAAACTCTGCTAATGGAAAGAACTGATCCCAAGAACCTCCAAAGTCAATGACACATGCTCGTAGCATATCCTCCAAAATTTGAATAGTACACTCGGACTGTATGTCTATTTGAGGATGAAACGTCGTGCTCCACTCAACTCGCGTGCCCAACTCACGTTGAACTGCCCTCTAGAAATGCGAGGTAAACTGCGTACCTTGGTCATAAATAATAGACACGGGCACACCATGAAGACGAACAATCTCCCTAATGTAGATCTCTGCCAATCTCTCCGAAGAATATGAAACTGCCACAGGAATGAACTGCGCTGACTTGGTCAGCCTATCCACAATAACCCATACTGCATCGAACTTCCTCTGAGTCCGTGGGAGCCCAACAACGAAATCCATGGTGATACGCTCCCATATCCACTCAGGAATCTCAATTTGCTGAAGCAATCCACCAGGCCTCTGATGCTCGTACTTAACCTGTTGACAATTCAAACACCGAGCTACATATGCCACAATATCCTTCTTCATCCACCTCCACCAATAATGCTTCCGCAAATCCTGACACATCTTTGTGGCGCCCGGATGAATGGAGTACCGGGAACTATGGGCCTCCTCTAATATCAACTCACGAAGTCTATCCACATTGGGCACACAAAAATGACCCTGCATCCGTAAAACTCCATCATCACCAACAATAACCTTCTTGTCACCACCGTTCCACACCGTGTCCCTAAGGACACACAAGTGAGGATCATCATACTGCCGATCTCGAATACGATCAAATAATGAAGAGCGAGAAAATGTATAAGCTAGAACATGGCCGGGCTCAGAAACATCCAATCTCATGAAGCGATTGGCTAAAGCCTGAACATCCAAAGCAAGAGATCTCTCCCTGACCAGAATATATGCAAGACTACCCATACTGGCTGACTTCCTACTCAAAGCATCGGCCACCACGTTGGCCTTCCCCGGATGATATAAGATGGTGATGTCATAGTCTTTCAATAGCTCCAACCATATCGTTTGCCTTAAATTCAAATCTTTCTGCTTGAACAAATATTGCAAAATCGTATGATCCGTGAACAATTCACATGACACGCCATACAGATAATGCCTCCAAATCATCAGCGCGTGGACAATGGATGCTAACTCCAAATCATGAACTGGATAATTCTTCTCGTGGATCTTCAATTGACGTGAAGCATATGCAATAACCTTGCCATCCTGCATCAATATTGCACCAATTCCAACCCGAGATGTATCACAATACACAGTAAATGGCCCTGAACCTGTGGGCAAAACCACAGTATATCGTTTCGCGTTCGCGTGCCTCTGGTCGCGTTCGCATAGGGTTCCAACTCCCCCCTTTCCACCTCCCTTAAAGCAGTGTGTTCACGAGGGCCTAGACGCGTTCGCATAGAGCAACCTACCCTGGACTCCGCGTTCGCGTCGTGGCCAGTGCGTTCGCATAGAGCAAAACCCAGCCCCAGCCCCCACTACTCTTCGCGTTCGCGTGAGTTACCACACGTTCGCATAGAGTAAAATACTAAACACCCGAAACAGCACCCTCACCAGACATGTACACAACCTTTAAAACATCTTACGGACTTACTCGTGCGATCAAATTGCCAAAATAACATCCTAAACAACGAATTTAGCATAAAAATCAAAGGAAAATCTCTAGAACTTTCAAAGTTTCAAATTTCACAACTACGGGTCCGAATCACGTCAAATGACCTCCGTTTCTTACCAAATCTTACAGACATCACTCAAATACCTTATTAAACCTGTACCGAGCTCCGGAACCGAAATACGGGACCGATACCATCAATTTCAAATATAATCAAATTTTCAAAAACTCTTATAGTTTCAGTAAAATAATTTCTTTAAAAATTCATCTCAGGCTTGGGACCTCGGAATTTAATTCCGAGCATACGCCCAAGTCTTATATTTTCCTACGGACCCTCTAGGACCGCCAAATCACGGGTCCGGGTCCGTTTACCCAAAATATTGATCGAAGTCAACTTAAATTTAATTTTAAAGGCAAAATTAGTATTTTTCTCAGTTTTTCATATAAAAGCTTTCCGGATATACGCCCGGACTGCACACGCAAAACAAGATGAGATAAAAGGAGGTTTCAAGGTCTCAGAACACAGTTTTGACTTATAAAATGAGAGATGAATTTTTTGGTCATCACACAGATGCACCTTTGGATCACCTGTTCCATCGAACATTTCAAACTTAGGAGCTTTGTAACCCTCTGGCAGTTTTACGTCCGGTTGAATACATAAATCCTCATAGTTCAAACTTTTGATGCCTTTACCACCTTTAACACCTTGGAAACAACTCATAAGCTTCTTAAGTTCTTCCGCCATGTTCTTGAAGATCAGGTCCTTCTTGGCGGATTCCGCCATGCACAGGGTTTGTTGTGAAATCTGAGGTAAGGTTTCTATGTATATAGGGTTACTTTGGTGGACTCAAGGGATTTGGGTGTAGTGGTTATCATTGGTTGAGTTATGGGGATTAGGGCTAGGCTGTGGTGTGTTTTGATGAGTGTGGTAGGTGGTAGTTTGTAGGTACTGGGTTGGATGATGTTTGTGCTGTGGAGGAGTTGGTACTGGTGGAGGATTAGGATTTTGGGGAGGGTGGCGTATTGATGAGGTGCAGGAAGATTTTGTGGGTGCTGGTTTTGTGTGTTTTGAGGAGGTGTTGGGTTTTGGGCATTTTGTTGGTTGATGTCGGGAACATTCAAGGTGAGGGAAAGGTTTGCCAAGTTACGGACCTGCTCAATTTCCCCTTGTAACTCCAGTATCTTTTGCTCTAACCGCAAAACCAAGTCATCTGCACTTGAGTACTTCGACCATCCGAAGTTTCGACATTCTCTGCATGTGTTGCATTGTCTTTCCTGATACCACTCATATCGTCCATCTTAGACTATCCTTTGTTCTTAGGATAACTTGGAGGAGGAGGAGGTGGGGGACCTCTAGATCTGGTATGATATTTCGATGATGTCAGTATGCACGAACCAATCTTAGGGGATGGGAATAAGCAAATAAAAGGAAGAAAAACAAAAGGTAAAAAAGTCAGTAAGGAATATTAAAAGGATATTTGCGGTATTTAACACGCATTGCAGAATTATAAGTTCACGTCCTAATTTGGAGACCTCATTATGCCCAAGGTAGGCCTAGCGGCATATAGATTTTGAAGAAAACTCAATGCCGACAAATGCTTCATTTCATTAATATGATAAATAGACCAAATCTCTACTAAAACGACAATAATTATAAAGAGTCACTAGTGGCATTTGCCTTATTACAATCGAAATCTAAAACGAAATCTAGAGAATAAGTAAAACTTTCCTGATCTACTTGGTCCCAGAGGGGCCTTCTCCAAGCTTGTCCTTCTTAGCCCCATCAATCAGATTCACCAGGTCGCGCACGTCCAACAACATATATGCCCTAGCTAGATGCCCTCATTCATTTCCTTCTGGGTTCTGACAATCCGAGACTCTTTTCCTCATATTTCCCTCAAGTTCCATCAAACCTTGCTTCAAATACTCCAACCTTTCTGTTGATTTAGTAGTGATTCCCCTCTAGTCGTTGATTTCTTCCATTTCCACTTTGTGTTGTTCCAAATGCCTGTCCTTAGATTCAAAAAACCTTTTGTGCAACCTCTTGTATTTAACTTGTGCCTCAGCAGCGTCGTCTATGACCCTATTTCTCAAATCAATCCCTGGCTTGACCTCTCCTGCTATGTCATCGACCAACCATGATGGGTAGAAGTATTCATGGCCCGCATGATACTGATCTGGCTCGATAGTATCCTTCTCCACAACAATCTTTTCATGCCACATGTGTTGTGCCTCGAACTTGAATGGAATGGCATTCCCTTGGAAATCTGTTTTGTAATAAACCATTTTGGAAACTCGTGGTATGACCTGTTTCCTCCCAGCTTGCCTCATAATTCTGATAGGAGCATAGAGATAGATACCCCTTAATCCGATTAGCACTAGATGGGGAACATCTCTCAACCTGATGGTGAATTCACTACTAGGGAACCACTCGAACATCTAATGTACTTTGTCATCAGTCAAATTGCTAAAGAAATGTACCCAGCCCACATCGTTTCCCGGTTGTGCAAACCTATCTGGGATAAAATTCATTCTTTTCGGATGGTGATAAGTTATGTGGTCATTCCATGGTCACCGTGGAAATTCTTGACGGTATCGTCCTCTCTGAAGGTGTTCCAATAGCCATATTTGCAGCAACAGATTGCAACCACCAAAATGCCTATATCCTTTTTTGCAACGGTCTAAGGCTCGGTACATCTCAACCATGATCATTGGGACAATAATATAAGTTTTCCCCTCGATTCCTTCCATTAGGGTTTTAGTGACCATAGCTAGGCGAGTGTGGATCCTTTATCCTTGTATCGGGAATTTCAGCATCCCCAGAAAATAGACAATGAATACAAAGACCCGATGGTGAGTCCAATCCAAAGAAGTGATGGAAAACTCATCATGATAAAGGCGATAGGAATTGTTGTGCCCATAACGCTCGTCAAGGAAATAGAATGGTATGTAAGATTTCTTCGGACAGACTAACTCATCATATTTCCTGAAATCCATCATCTTTAGAAAGCCTCGAGAAGTACGATTTTCCAATACCAACAAACCAGGGCTATCCCATGGGAGCCCAGCAAATCCTCCTATTTCCTCTAGAAGGGGAGTCATTTCTATATCACCAAAATGGAAGACGACCCTCTTCTCATCCCAGGACATAGTAGCGGCCTCAATCAATACATTGTTTGGCTGAATATCTAACAAGGAAGTAAATTCCCGAGGACTCTTTTCACATGGTTTTTGTCACTTGGCGAGAGATTTTCCCACCAATCTAGCAACAAAGGTGGGATACTTTGAACCATGCTGAACCTGGGGACTTCGTGCCTCATTTCTGCAAAACAAATAAAGTTAGCCTTTTCCCCCTTAGGATTCGACTATTTACACATTAATAATTAGAATATCGGCACGTTTTCTCCAAATAATGCACATATCATGATTGTACCCATTGGGATTATGGAAATCGTAGCAGGGTTTGGACAAGTCTTGCCTTAGAGTTATTACGCGGACAACGTTCTAACGTATACTAGGTTTAGACATGATGCATGCACAGTTAATATTAGAGTGGGGGTTTCTAGAAGAGTCTCGGAACACTCAAGTGGACAACTTGAGAGGGAAAGGCATAGAACCGTCGATTGCACCGCTGATCGACTAGTTTTACCATAAATAATCCTTTCCAAATTTAAAAGGGTGATCTAGGAAGAGCGCGGGCACTCATCAAGCGCCGCTATGGTATTCATTACGCACGAGTGGAGTATGATGTGGAGCATGCTTTATGAAAAGATAAAACAACACGTTGTCAAGTATTTTTCATGATGAAGACAAGAAATGCAGTATTAAATGGAACGTAAAAATATAGAAAGAAAAACAAGGACGAACTTAGTTCGCTCAATGTGAAAAAAAAATTGTAATAAAGCAAACGAAGGAGGTAGGGGTAGGGAGAGACATGATGTAGCAAATTTAAAAATGATTTGGATCAAGTGAACATGACTAGAAAATAAAAGAAAACGCACATTATAACCAAATTAAGCAAAGATTTTCATATTAATACAAACTCAAATAAAGGGTAAAATGGAAAAAGGGTATACAAGTAGCAATAAAAGGGAGGCAGAAGCGGGATATTCATGTAACACCAAAAACAATAAAGACACGCTTATCAGAGAGGACTAATTCATATAGACCAAGTTTGATATGGTAAGAGACTAAAAATATCCCCAGCAGAGTCGCCATGCTGTCGGGCCTCTTTTTCTTGTGAAATCGGGTTTCGACACGTGACAACTCTTTTAAGTAAGGGTGTTAAAATAGAGAGCCGCCACCTAACGGGTTTGAGGTGCGTTAGGACACCTATTTGCAAATAACTCTAGTTTAACTAGTTTGCGTCACCAAAGATCGAGTAAGGGCTCAAATTACCTCGAGGAGAAGGTGTTAGGAATTCCTCGAGGTCCACAACTAAGGGTCCCGGCCAAACTCGAATTATATGAATTAGTCCAATATAAAGAGAAAGACAAGCAGTTGGGGTAATTATTAAAACCTACCAATAAACAGAAAAATTGATTTTAAGAAAAGGGGAGCGGGGGTCTTAATTTTTTTAGCCTAAAGGATCACCATGTGCAACATAAATAATACTTCGTAACTCCCTTGAGCTGGGGTGTTACTCGTGTTATTCAGCAGGCACAGACTGTCATCTCCTGCTACCCGATTACTATCTTTAAGTTGTTACCTAAGGCGCACTAATTGATTCTGAATTGTACCTTATGCGTGAACTACATGTCCCGTACCTATGGTCCAAGAGGCGTTTGGACCTCTATTTATGGGTGGTTCTAGACTTAACTTAGGTTTCTCAAAAATGAGAAAACTAGGTGACACACAAAACAAATTGGACTTCATATAAAAGCAATTAAGGGCTCAAGTTAGCCTCCGCACTTAGACGACAGATGCACACAACAAATTAGTGATTGACAGTTTTAGAATTGAGTTAAAGTCATTAAATCCTATAGACATGATTATTATGTGATTATGGATTTTTTTTTTTTAATATGCAGACATTTTCATACGCGAGGTGCTATTTTTTAAAAAAAAAATATGATTTCTAGGTGACTACACAGTTGCCTAATGATTATAGGTTATAAGCGATTAAACCTATAGGCATGCTATCTAGATGATTTACGCAGTAATTGGAAACGATAGCTACATGAGATATTCAGAATTACGTAGTTAATCCTATAGGCATGCTTTGTAATAGTGTTCTAGGAGACAGTGCTGAAAGTTCAACATTAGCAATTAAAAAGCGAGCAGGATTACTCTTATAGGCATGATTTCTATAATTGATAATTAAGACTGATTTTAGATCCTATAGGCATGTCTACCAAGTGAGCAACCATGACAACATCATACTAACCAATTAAACCTATAGGCATGATTTCTAAATTGCAGATTAGGTAGCACGTAAATTAACAGAATCTTATAGCACCTAATGAATATGTTGTAATGCACATTGAGATATTGGTCATTTAATTTCTATAGGCATGGTTTCTAGCATGTGGAAGAAAAATATGTTAAACAAATTAAATTCCTATAGGCAGGTGATGCGAGACTAAAATGCATAGTTTAACATGTGATATACCTTACATTTTATGCGCATT